>CAJHQQ010000540.1:0-176082 GCA_905132885.1 Moricandia moricandioides
TTTAGACCTTAACCAAACGATTCAAATCTGGTCGACGAGAACATTGATTAATGCCTTTGAACACCACGTTTCCAAAGAGAATAGCTAGCGACCTTGCCTGCGTAATTAGACAGCAAACTTAAGGGTGTTTATGTAACTTTGTCTAAATAAGCAAAAATTAATTAATTTAAAAACACAAAAGAAGATGGCGAAGAAAACGGAAAGTAGAGAGAGAGGGAAATAAAAGAGAGATAAGAGCGAGAAAGAGAGCTGGATTCACATGCCCTTGTTCTCTCTCTCCACCATGATCATTACCAACAAAACTGATTGAAACTCATCTGTTCTCTCTCTCTTTCACTCACTCCTCTTTCTCTTCTCTGTCTTTAAACGCCATGGCTGACGATAAGGTACTTCGTTTCCTTTTCTCTTGTCTTTCAGGCAAGATCCTGTTTTTTTTTTCTTTCCACATTTAACCCTCCAGTTAGTTGTCTTTGCCTAAACATCTTTGGTCGGAGAATCTTGTTCCTACATTGATTTTTTTTTTAAAAAATTTGGATAACAAATCTATAGCTAGTTTTCTTAAGTTCAAAGGTTTTCAAGTTGTGGGTTTGTAAAAAGTTTTGTTCTTTTTGAGTTAAGTCAAGATCTCTAAGCTCTAGAAATGGTTGCTACTAGGGTTTAGAGTTCTGAGTTGGACTACTACCTACCTAACCTAACTATTCTTTAGCTTTTAACTTTATGAGATGTGTATATGATTCATGGTTATAGATCTCGATCTGTGATTTAAACCCACAGTTACTAGATCCAGAATTGAACATATATATTCATTCTTGTTTTGTTATATGCGTTTCTGTTTTGTTTACCTTTCTTCTCGCGTGACAAAAGTATATACTCTAATTCTTTTCTACTAAACAAGATTCACCCTGCGTAACGGCTACTGCTTAACCAAACTTTTTGACTAAATTAAAGTTTCCTCCTTTAGACTTTTGATTCTCAGACAAGCATTATGCTTTTAACTTTTAGCTGTTGGATTCTTGAAGTGGAACCTTACAAGCTTCTTTCTTACAGGAGATGCCGGCTGCTGTAGTTGATGGACATGATCAAGTCACTGGTCACATAATCTCTACCACAATAGGAGGAAAAAATGGAGAACCAAAACAGGTAATGGCCTAACCAAGTTAGATACTTGTCTCTCTTTATATGCAAGATTTTGTTTCTAAACGAGATGTTCTTTTGCTAGACAATTAGCTACATGGCTGAGCGAGTTGTAGGTACAGGCTCCTTCGGAATAGTTTTCCAGGCAAAGTGTCTGGAGACTGGAGAAACCGTTGCGATAAAGAAGGTTTTGCAAGACAGGAGATACAAGAACCGAGAGCTTCAGCTGATGCGTGTGATGGACCATCCTAATGTGGTTTGTTTGAAGCATTGCTTCTTTTCAACCACAAGTAAAGACGAGCTTTTCCTTAATCTGGTTATGGAGTATGTCCCTGAGAGCTTGTACCGAGTTCTCAAACATTACAGCACTGCAAACCAAAGAATGCCTCTTGTCTACGTTAAACTCTACATGTACCAGGTAATCAACACAACTTTCATATCTTCTGTTTACATGTTGTTCTGATACGTTTTTTTTTTGTTGATGTGTCAGATCTTTAGGGGACTTGCCTACATTCACAATGTTGCTGGAGTTTGTCACAGAGATCTAAAGCCTCAAAATATTCTGGTATGCGTTAACCTTGAAGATTCAACTCTTGTCTTTGCTAACCTGTCTCTTTCTACAGGTTGATCCTCTTACTCATCAAGTCAAGATCTGTGACTTTGGCAGTGCGAAACAGCTCGTAAGACTTGGAGACATATAGACTTGTAGCGTTGTTGTTTTGTGTGATCTTATCATTTACTTTGTGGCATCAGGTTAAAGGTGAAGCCAACATTTCTTACATATGTTCAAGATTTTACCGAGCACCCGAACTCATATTTGGTGCAACCGAGTACACAACTTCCATCGATATCTGGTCTGCTGGTTGTGTCCTTGCTGAGCTTCTTCTTGGTCAGGTAAACCAAAAATTTCACTAATCAACTACTTTAGAACGCATTCTAATTGTATCATGTGTTTTTGCATGCAGCCATTATTCCCTGGAGAGAATGCTGTTGATCAGCTAGTTGAAATCATCAAAGTAAGAATCTCTAACAATGACTTGCAAAAAAGTACATTCATTGGCTACAAATCCTCATTGTCTATATGGCTGTTGGGAACAGGTTTTGGGTACACCAACTAGAGAAGAGATCCGTTGTATGAATCCACATTACACAGACTTTAAGTTTCCACAGATAAAAGCACATCCTTGGCACAAGGTTTTGTTCTTTTCTCTCTTTCACATCCATTCTTGTCTTAGCATACCACCACTTCACACCATTAACATAACTATAATTACAATTTTTGATGTAGATTTTCCACAAAAGAATGCCTCCAGAAGCGATTGATTTTGCATCAAGGCTGCTTCAGTACTCTCCAAGTCTTAGATGCACAGCGGTGAGCATTGCTCTTGAAACTTCTTTCATCTCTTAAGAATCCAAACATAATGTTAATAACATGTATGTTGCGTCTATAACAGCTGGAGGCTTGTGCACATCCGTTCTTTGATGAACTTAGAGAACCAAATGCTCGTTTACCAAATGGAAGGCCTTTCCCGCCTCTCTTCAACTTCAAACAAGAGGTAGCTGGAGCATCACCAGAGCTGGTCAACAAGTTGATTCCAGACCATATCAAGAGACAACTGGGTTTAAGTTTCTTGAATCAGTCTGGAACTTAAAAGGAACCAAATACAAGAACTTTCTATTTATAAATGGCACCATTAGTGGAGCCAGAACGCAACGTGGATGACACAATTCGAAGTTTGATGGTGAAAGACAGCTTCTACAACCTGACTTCCCCAAATCTACAAGAACAGCCATTCAGTTGTATCTTCTTTCTAAGTTTGGTAAAAAAAAAATAGAATCTCCTGTTTTGCTTCATTCTTTCTGCATCTGTAAATGAGTTTAGTCAAGAGTTTTCTTATATAGTGAGCAAAAGTTGGAAGAATCTTAGTCAAAGAGATCCAAAGTCTTACCAGAAGAGGAAGACTTGCTCTGTTTTCTTTGTTTTGTTTCTTCCTCCTCTTGAATGTTTGTCTTCTTCTGTATTGACCAAATTTTATGAGAGGCTAATCTCTAAGCGTTTTCTCTTTTTGCATTAAGAGATGAGATCTATTTGTTTCAATTTTTTGAACACCGAGATGTTATATTTGTACCTGGTGGAGTTATTATTTCTATGTTTTAAGGATTCTGAAATTCTAAATTCTATCATATAGGGACTCTAAATTCAAATCATATATTGTCATACTGATTTATGAAATGGTTTACCTATGACCTAGGCTATGACTAGTTTTTGCACTATTACCCGTAAACCCAGTTTTTTTGCGGTTAATAGCGATTGTTGGCGTTTTGCAATAATCATAGAGAACACTATAAATTGTTTAAAACTTCTAAAATCCAAAAGCTTGTTCCATCTAGCTCTTGCGGTTGTGGCTGGTTACAAAAGAGTAAACAATTTTTTTCTTCAAAAAACTATATAAATATAAAATACAAATAATTTAATTAAAATTTTAAATGGAAATAATATAAATACCATATATATATATTATATTTTAATTTATATAATAAAATTTTAAACAAAAAATATTCTATAATTTTTTAAAAAAAAATTAATAGTATAATTTTATCAATATAATTTTTATATTTTTATAATAATATGATTTTTAATACTTTTATAATTAAATAAACTATAAATATTGTTAATTTATTATTTAACCACTGCCGTTGATTGTTAACTAGTCTAAGTATCTCACAAGAAACTAATTTTGAACCGATATATCAATTGTCCAAATATTTTAATAACGTTTAAAAACGCAACTACCCGTATTCGCAAACACCACATGCGCAAACGCCGCGGTTACACCAGTCAAACCTTTACTAAAATAGTATCCCGGACTTTCTTTTTTATCTATATTTGCATTAAGAGAGGTTTCATTCTTTATTTTCACTTTAATATTCCTTCAATAAATTAAAGAGAAATATTTTAAGATAATCCTAAAAAGGAATTTGTCACCAAAATAACTTTCAAAGAGAAAAATGAACAAAATATGTTTTATTAAATGGTGTAAATATACGTTTATACCTTTAAGGTTAAATTAATCTAGATTTAGGGTTTAAAGTTATGGGTTTGCGTTTTGGAGGTGAGATTTAAAATTAAAAAAAAAATTAAAATAAAAAGAATTATTTCGGTCTTTTAAAAACTACTTTAGTGATAAAAATTTAATAATTGTTAGAATTATAATAATCTATTAATATAACTTGCTTACTATAGAATAAAATCCGTTGTAGTCTAGCTGGTTAGGATACTCGGCTCTCACCCGAGAGACCCGGGTTCGAATCCCGGCAACGGAGTTTTTTTAGTATTTTTTAATATTGTTGACCTATATAGAACGGGGTATTCTCGTCATTACTGTAGACCAAACCCTAACCCGTCTCTCATATAACTATCAGACTTAACAGCCGTCACTGCCACTCTTCTCCGCTCATCTCCCTCGATTTTGAACCCTTTTTTCCCAAGATGGTACCATTCTCTAACTTTCGTATTCTCTAGTTTGCTTCTTCTTGTTTATGTTCCATTCGAAAAGATTCATTTTTAGGATTTAATCTGGTTCTACTGTGATGCAGGCGTCGGAGAAGAAGCTGTCGAACCCTATGAGGGACATCAAGGTTCAGAAGCTCGTTCTTAACATCTCTGTTGGTGAGAGTGGTGATCGTCTCACTCGTGCCTCCAAGGTTCGTTCGTTAGTGTTTAAAAATCGAAACTTTACTGTTTAGCATCATTGAAATGGCCTGTTACAAGATTGGACTTAGTTACCCTTGTTTTGTCTGAACGAGGGTTTTGGTGGTAATTGTTTAGGTGTTGGAACAGCTCAGTGGTCAAACCCCTGTCTTCTCCAAGGGTATGTCTCTGTGCATTTTCATTGTATGTTAGTGTCTGTAGTTTAGTTATAGCGTGTTGTGTTGATTGTGAACAGCGAGGTACACTGTGAGATCTTTCGGAATCAGGCGTAACGAGAAGATTGCTTGCTACGTCACCGTGAGAGGAGACAAGGCCATGCAGCTTCTTGAGAGTGGATTGAAAGTGAAGGAGTACGAGTTGTTGAGGAAGAACTTCAGTGACACTGGCTGCTTTGGGTTTGGTATTCAAGAGCACATTGATCTTGGGATCAAGTAAGTGTTTGGCTGTGATTTGGTTTGAACACATTTGTAAGGATGTTCTTATAATGATTCTGTATTCTGTTCTTAGGTACGATCCTTCTACGGGTATCTATGGGATGGACTTCTATGTTGTTCTTGAACGCCCTGGATACCGTGTTGCTCGTCGCCGTAGGTGCAAGGCTCGCGTTGGGATTCAACATAGAGTTACCAAGGATGATGCCATGAAGTGGTTCCAGGTTAAGTATGAAGGTGTTATCCTCAACAAGTCTCAGAACATCACTGGTTGAAGAGTGTGTTTCAATTTTGTTTTGTGGTGTTAGCTGTCTCAGAACATCGCCGTTGGGATCTTTTTGTTTTGTATCTTTTTTACTTAAGTTGTTTTAGAATCTAAAGTACCCGACATGAACAACTTTTGGAGGTTATCGTTATCGAATTTGAACTCTTTCTGCTTTAACTATACTCCAAGCCCATTACTCTTCTTGAGCTTTGAGTTCTGCAGAGTCAATGTAGCTTTCTCTTCCTTCTGCGTTAGTTCTTCTAAAGCTTTATGGCTTTTGTTATTTTGATGCTTACCTCTTGGAGCTAAAGCAGAAGGTCGAGCTACTTGTCTCCATGGTAGCTCTTACATTTGCAGATATGCAATAACTGGGTTTGGGATTTTGAACCAAAGTCGTTGACAACCTCAGTCTCTTCCCAAGAACGTTAAGAATAACTTTACTCAGCGGCTCATTCTCTTCCTTCGACCAAGTCAGGATCGATAAAGCATTATTCTGGAACATCTTGATGAATCAGCTTGCAAAGATTGTGAGCACGGCACTGACTTCAACTGAAACATTTTAAATCAAGACGTTGAGATCTAATAGTAGAGTTGTTAGGACATTTGATCTTCTCGACAAAATCTTGTTGCCCATTAGCTTTGATATAAGCTATTTTTTGTAATCTACAACATATTCTCAAACCCTCAATTTTATTAGATTTTTAGTCTTCCAACTAGATTTGAAATCTTAAAATTTTAAGGCTCAATAGTAAAAATTTCTAATTTGACATTTCACTATTCAAAATCTAAAACACTATATTTTTTTAGTTCTTATAATTATGTAATTTACATATAATTTTAATAATATTAATTTTTGTATCAATTTAATCTTTACAAAATGTATTTCGATTAATATTTAGATATATATATATTCATATATCTTATTATTGATATATATAATACATAAAAATGTTAAAATTTAATCAAAACTGTTAATATAAAAAATATTATGTATACGTAATTTAACTATTTCGTAACTATATTCTTTGTTAGTACACCTTTTGGAGAAATTAAAGATTTTTTATATGGTGAAACCAGAATATCTATATATAAATCATAAATATTATGTTTTACAATTTTAGTGTGTATTTATTATTTATTTTATAAAAGTTTAGTGTTTATAATCAATTATAATAAAGGTTGAAAATTAAAATGTAATATATAAAACATTTAAATATATATTAAGCCTCTTTATTGGAGCCGGATTCAACACATTTTTAATGTGGATTTTGTGCAAAACTTACAATAATAATTAAAAGAAATTCATGAAAAAACCTTTAAATTTTTAGAAAAACCCTAAAACACTACCTAAATTGTTGTAATTTTTTTTGGACCTAGTACAAATGTATTTTGGTACATGCCAAAAGTCGACACTGACTAGAGTAACCCTCCAATCAAAGATTAGGAAAATCATGGACATTTAAAATGAAGTTCATTGTTAGAGATGACGATGAAGTTTAAGTAATTACGTAACAATTCCATATATTTTCCGGCTGATACATACATGCATTTGTCCCGGTCACGAGATGTTTTACGCCATATAAGGTATTAGCACCGATTGGTCCCGGGCCTGGGAGAGATTAGGTGGGCCTATAGCCAAGACACCTCATGGTTAACAAAAAAAAAAGAAGATATAGGCATTTGTTTTCCGTTTTGGTGCAGACAAAAGATACTAATGCATAACTTGCACCAGTGGCGGATCTAGAACTATTATTAAACGGGAGCACAAAATACTCTAATAACTAACTTATTTAAATAAAAAAATTCACAACTAAAAAATACATTACAAATTTATCTTACGAGATTTCATACTTTGAAATCTTTTCACTACTACTTCATTTGTTAATTTCTCTAAATCATCTCTAGAATCTTTTTTTTTTAGAAGGCAAATCATCTTCAGAATTTTCAGACGTAGATGTAAATTTTCTTTTAGGCTTTAAATATTTTTCCATTGAATTTTTATCATGAAAAAAAAGTTAGCAAAATACTTTAGTTTCTAAGTTCTCACGATCTCTTATTCCTTAAATCACACAATCAAATTTTTCGTTTAGTTTTATCTTATAGCTTTTCTCTTGAACTTGTTAGGCACAATTTTTTTGTCTGCATCGTTCATTTTTTTTTAATTAGGAAGAAGACAATGAAAAAGATGTAGGTAATAATTAGGTCAAATTTAACTTTCTTAATTATTATTTTTTAATTTTTATTGGGCTTTTTAAAAGTTAAAACTAACTTATATTTTGATGTTAGACTACAAAAGAAACTTATAATATAGTAATATATCTAATTATATTTAGTTTAATATACATATAATTTCTTTTTTAAATAGTAGGGGGTACGTGCCCCCGTAGGGTTATGCATACATCCGCCACTGACTTGCGCTCCACGCAACCACGTGGTCTAGGTATCGCCATATCGAAGACCATGAGACCTATGTTTTAGGTTTTGGTCCAATCAATAAAGTTGTATCAATTACACCAAAAAATAAAGTTGTATCTAACTATAAATGATTAGTACAACCTCTTATATAAGATATTACAAATGCACAAAATCTAGCATAGATATATATAAATATATATATTTTGGAACACATCTAGC
The DNA here is from genome assembly GCA_905132885.1 of Moricandia moricandioides. Lineage (NCBI taxonomy): Eukaryota > Viridiplantae > Streptophyta > Magnoliopsida > Brassicales > Brassicaceae > Moricandia > Moricandia moricandioides. The sequence continues at coordinate 8,177 of CAJHQQ010000540.1, forward strand.
TTAGAAGATATTTCTCTTAGACCTTATAGCTAAATGGTCAAAACACTCATTCTTTAGCATCAAAATGGTTATTACATTTGTTGTTGACTACATTATGTGAGAAATTAACTTACTCAACTAAATATATTTACAATATATGAATTGTTAACAAATTAAAAAGTAAGATTAAATTCCCACTAGTCAAGGGTGGTATTCGGCATAGCCAAATGAAACATTGGTTTGGGATCCCCAAAATTTTTCGAAAAAGTTATATTGGAAAAGTCCCAAATTTGTAAAAAAAAAAGTTAACAAGTCTTACTAAATTGTTTAGGGCCTCCTTAATCTAAGGACCACCTCTGCCACTAGTGTTTTGACAAACATTAACTATGTTTACCCCATATTTAACACCGAATATGTAAGGTCAACATAAAAATTTATTTTATCTCACATTTTCTTTATTTGATTTCCAATAGATTTAGATTTACTTCACTTTTTGACTAATTAATTAGTTTTTTTTTCTCTTCCTTCCAAAAACATGGAGAATTACGTCGGGGAGAGTGGATTTGCTCCTCTAAACCAAACCATCTACACTCGTGATCAAAAACATATGAAAGAAGAAGTTTTTCCATTTCAAGTCGTTGACCAAGCAAAGCCCACAAGCTTTCTTCAAAATTTTCACCATCTTGATCATGATCATCAGTTTCATCATCATCATGGGTCTACATCTTCAAATCCTTTGCATTGTATCCAAACTATGCCCTCTTGTGTCAATAGTTCTCCTATCAAGCATTGCTCTTACCAAGAAAACATGGTCGATGAACATATTCCTATGGACATGGAACAAAACAACATGATGCTGAGGATGCTTCCTTTTGATTACTCTCCTACGGAGATCATTAAGCCTATGAACTTCATGATGCCAAATGAAGTTTCATGTGTTTCGGTAGATAATGATTGTTATAGATCGATGAGTTTCAACATGACCAAAACTTTTCGAACAAGAAACTTGCCTTCATCATCGTCGTCATCATCATGAAGAGAAAATAAAGAAACAACATTAGTCAAAGGACAATATTGGACTGCTGAAGAAGATATGTTCGTTATTAACACAATAAAGCTTAATATCAAGATTTGTAAATTATATATTATAGTCTCATTAGAATAGGAGAAACGTACGCTACTTGAGTTACATAAAGTCATTATGCAAGATTACTAACAAATGCCCATTTTTAAGGGTTTTAGTTAAAGAGTGATTGATTTGGTTGGATAATAGAATATTGCTTCAACTTGTGAAGAAATATGGATTGCGGAAATGGTCGAATATAGCACAAGTGTTACTAGAAAGGATAGGGAAGCAATGTAGAGAGAGATGGCATAACTATTTGAGACCTAACATTAAGGTATGAACTAGTAACTCAAATTCATGTAGTGATGAATGATTAAATAAATTAAAGATTGAATAGTGTTGAGAGATGATAAATATATTTGTTGTAGAAAGAAACATGGACTAAAGAAGAAGAGAAAGTGTTTATAGAATTGCATAAAGAGATTGAGAACAAATGGGCAAAGATTGCCAAAAGACTCCGTGGAAGAACATAGAACTCGATCAAAAACTATTGGAACGCAACAAAAGGAAGACATTTCTCTAAGAGAAAGTGTAGATCTAAGTATCCGAGACCTCTCTGTTGCAAGATTACATACAAAGCTTGGGTTTGGAAGCTTTGTCTTCTTCACCTGTGCCTGCAAGAGGTAGACGAAAATAGAGTAACAAGAAGAAGGATATTATGGCGGTTGAGGAAAAGAAGAAGAATAAGGAAGATGAGCTTTATGGACAAGATATGATTGTGCTTGAATATGTGTTTACTGACGACTTTGGATTCAATGATAAGCTGCTTAAGGAAGGATGTAGCATTGACTCTTTGCTTGATGACCTTCCTCAACCTGACATTGATGCTTTTTCTCATAGATTTTGATTTGTGTTGTTTTTTTTGGGTGAGACATATTTCACCAAACTATTGAGTCAAAAAAATTTAACTGAATAACCAAACAAAGTATCATTCTTATGTGTTTTTCTTGTGTCAATGCTTGCATAATTTTGATGAAGAGTACAATTATATAGTCAAAAATATATTATGTTAGATATTTAAGAAGGTGAAGATTTGTGGCATAAAAGATGGTAAAAATTAGTTCATGTTGAAGTAACATAAACTTCAAATCTAACTTGTGCAACAAGAACATTACTTAAATTGTGGAACAAGCAACCATAAGAGAAAACTTTTGTCACAACAAAGGAAAGTTTTACAAAACAACAAAAAAAAAAACAGATCATCAATAGTTCAAAAGAATACATAACATCATCTCTTAGCAATCAATTAAAAGGCAGTTCTGAGAAAGGGAGGTCGTATCAGTCTTAGAGACAAAAGGATTGATACGAACCCAAACAAGAGAAAACACAGAAGCAAGCAAGATAGACCAGAGAATAACAATGGTGGGTGTTCTGTTCTGTCTTCCCATAAGACCTTTGAGGAAAGGATAAAGATGGAGAACGACCCAAAAGGCGAAGAAAATCTTTCCAAACAAAGGTCCCCAAGCTTCATAACCTTTGTTTAAAGCATCAGAGAATCCAGCAACGACTCCAACCAAGTTAATTATGAGAAGTGATGTTGGAGGGATCAAGAGTGTTGTCCATTTGACAATGTACAGCTCACCGAACTCTAAATCCTCTGCGGTTTTCGATGTGACTGTGAAGTTTGTGTCGAGACCAGCAAGCATTTTGAGGAAGCCTTGGAAGACTGCAAATAGATGAGCTGAGACACCTCCAATTACCCAAAACTGCTCGTTTCTCCATAAGTCTTCGATGCTCACTCCACTCCATCTAAGCTCAAGGACGCTTGTTAAGATGATTGATATGAAGAGACCTAGAAACAACATGCTTGCTAGGTTTGATAGCTGCAATAAAGAACAAAAAGATCAGTAGAATACCATAAATACACAATCTCCTAACCGTTACGTGTTTGACAAGTTACCGTTGGGATGATGAATTTTCCTGTGAGAAGACAAATGGCAGGAAGGGTACAATAAGCAACAAGAGGCAAGGAAGTGAAGGGATAAACAATGGTGTTTATATAAGCCATTCTCTGGAGCCACTTGAGACGGCCTCCACTGCAACCATACCAGAGAGGACAATGCCTGCTAAGGAAGATCTCGACCGAGCCAAGAGCCCAACGTAGAACCTGGTGAAGCCTATCTGATAGATTGATTGGAGCAGACCCTTTAAAAGCTGGTCTTAATGGCATACAGTAAATGGACCTCCATCCACGGCAATGCATCTTGAAACCCGTTAAAATGTCTTCTGTAATTGATCCATAAATCCATCCGATCTATCAAAACAGAGATGAAGATTATTACCATATATAGTATAGTTTAAAACTTTGATAGTAAAGACAAGAAGAGTTACTTCTTTTCCCCATTCAGTTTTCTCTTCATATCCACAACTAATGACATGAATAGCTTCTTTGATGAGCGTTGAAGGGTTGACAGAGTCAGGAACGCCACCATTCTCCATAAGAGTAGACTCAATGAACACCGCGGAGAGACCAAATGTTTTCTCAAAGCTTGTTTGTGAAATGAGCATTGATCTCTCGTACTCATCGTAGTTGTCTAGGTCTCCTAGGTTAAAGATAGCAGCATCAAGTTCCTCCCGCTTAGCGTCTTTGTAAATCTCTGAAGGATCTTGTGTTGCTTTTCTCTTGCTTGGACAGCAACAACAAGACGAGGAAGAAGATTGCGGTAACATCTTAGGTTTAGAAGGTGGACTATAACCGTAAAGAGCTTGTCTTCTAAAGACACAACCGGTACCGACATAGACCGGACCTTGAATCCCATCAAGCCCTCTCATATTAACCTGGAACCAAAGTCACAAATAAGCTCAAGACTTGCTTGAATCTATGAGCAATAATTAATTGGAGGTAACTTTACATCGAAGAAAACTATGTTTCGGTTAGCGTATCTATCACTCTTGTCGATTCCATCAAATCTCTGTGGGAATTGAACATAGCAAACGTCTTGACCAACAACTGGATCCATTAAGAAGCACATTGCTTCACGGACGGCTTTACTGTTGTTGACGTAGTGATCACAATCAAGATTGAGAATGAATGGAGCATTGGTTAGAACCGCAGAGACCCTCACCTACAAAGAAGAACAAACTCATTAGTATTGTTTCACAAGGATTATGCCAATAAAGATGAAGTTTCTACCAATGCGTTCTCTGCACCAGCCTTCTTGTGATGCTGATATCCAGGCCTCTTCTCTCTAGAGACGTAAACTAATCTTGGAAGCTCGTTTCCTTCCACGTCACGCGCACCGCTATATCCAAGAAAAACCTACAAGATAGAGATCAAAGGTTGAGAGGAAGAATCGTGTTAAAGAGTGTTTTAAGTGAGAGATATAAAACCTGAATCATTCCGGGATGGTCACGAGTGTTGTTTCCAGGCCAAGAGGTTCCATCTTGCATTGTCCATCCTTCTTCTGGTGTCTTTTGAGCCTTGGCCACTAAAGCATTCATTCTGATCTTGAACTCTTCATAATCTCTCTACAAAATTAAACCAATAGTTAAAGTTTTTGAGAATGTTATGGACCTTTAAACCCTTTTGTTTACTTACTTTCATGGCTCTACGTTCTTTCACAAAAGAAGGCTGAACCTTGTCCCTCAAGTAATCGATTTTAAGCGAGAAGTAAAACTCCGGTGCCCGTGGCTCGATCGAGTATTTTTTGCAGAAAGGTACCCATTTCCTAGCAAAATCTGCTGTCTCAACCAAAGACTCAAACGAAAGCATCGCAGCACCATCATCAGATACATAGCAAGACACTTTATCCACTGGATAATCAAGGGCCAAGATGGAAAGAACAGTGTTTGCAGTGATCAAAGGAGGCTCCTTCAATGGATCTACTGTACTGACAAAGAAATCCACAGCTGCAAGCTGTGATTGCTCGCCTTCTCTTTCGAATCTGCAATGTTTTCGATAATAAAGATTTGAAGATACTTTGACCTACCGTGTAGGTTAAGTCATTGTGAAAGATTTTGTTACCTTGCGGATAAACGGTCGATGTAAGTTTCTCTGTTGATAGGAGACCATTTAGGAAACTGATCCAACACCCATGAAAAAGCAAACCAGATCTCACATATAACAGATGTTAGCCATAGACCATAAGCACTGTCCACAGGATGTGTGATACGGTAGTGGAAAAACAGAGCCAAGATGGTCAAACGCATGATGATCACGATTCTGTATGATGTTATCTTTGTCCTTGGGATAGGAATCACAACCGAAAGCACATCTGTAGCAGCCTCTGGGTTCCTGAGAAATGGCACAGACCAGTCAGTGTCTCAAACATTCTGGTGAATGTACAAAGACTATGTTGTTCCCCATGTGTGAGAATGTGCTTACAGTGATATATCTTCCATGTGCTGTTGTGGAGGAACCTGAGCATCATGTTCTTCATCTTTTGTTGTCTTCGCATGTTTCTTCTTCTTATTCTTGCTCTTCTTGTCTTTCCAGCTATCAACTCTGTTCTTCCATATTGGGTTTCCGTATTCATCATTAAGTTCTTACAACAACAAAATCACAATCTCATTGGTTAGTTTTTTAAACTAGTTTAAAAACTTTAGGACTTGCTTATTAGTTTCTTACCACTGTCTATTGTGGAGACTGTACTTATATGTCTAGCATGAATTCCAGAATCCTACAAAAAAAATAAAGAAAAGTTATTATCAAATCTTATTAAGACATAAAAAAGGCAACTAATCATAGCACACACCTGAGGAGTGTTACTGATGTGTGTTGCAATAGTGGACTGGTGTTTAGATGTCTTCATCTCGACATCATCAAGCACATTCTCTGTGGAGGAAACAAGCAAAGATCACAAACTGTGAAACAACGTTAGGGAAACCCATTTGAAGAAATCTGATGATACCATCGTAGGGATTGCCGCAACGCAAGCAGATTCTTCGACCTTCTTTGAATTCATATTCAAGACAAGCTTTGCAGATCGGGAAACTACACTCATGGCAAGCAACAAAGAACTCGCCGTTTGATTTCACGCCAATGTCCTCGCCGCAAGTGTTGCAGACGGGAGACTTAGACTCCATCATCTTCGTTGTGTTAGGAGATTGAGAAGCGATGGAGGTGTTTTGTAAGAGGGGGAAGGATTTTTTTTGTTTAAAAAAAGTTTGGTGGATTGGTGAAAAAATCGGAAGCTGAGAAGTTTCTTTCGTTCACCAGAAAGCTGACGGCTAGCTAACACAGACACTGTTTAGTTGGCAAGAAGAATATTTTGCGGGAAAGTGAAGGAAAGTTTCAGTTTAGTAGAGTGTGTAACACGTGATGTTTTGTCTCGAACCATCAACATCGGCAGGTATTTGCTTCCCTCCTAAGCGTCACCACTCACCATATTTTTTTCCATCAAGTCAACATTTTAAAGTTTTATATATATATATATATATATATATATATATATATATATTTAAAACCAAGGACAAATCTATAGAATAGAATTTTTATGTTTTTGTTACAAAAACAGATTTCAAGAAAAAAGTGATTAAATAAATTTTTTTTTTTAAAAAAAAAATTAAATTTCACTTCCAAAACTTCACTACAAAACTCTAAACTCTAATTCTAGATTATTTAACCCAATAGGTACAAATATATATTTACATACTTTTAATAAAAAATATTTTGATCATTTTTTCTTTTTAAAAGCTATTTTGGTGACAAAAATTTTAGATGTATTTTAGTATATTCCTCTAAAAAATAATACTGAGAAATTTGTTAAATTTTTGTTAATAATATATACACACTTTAAAATTAAAATTATTTTTTAAACTGTATATACACTTTAAATAGTGACGTGATGGAGAAAGTATGGTGACGCTTAGGAGGCAAGCAAATATCTGCCGATGGTTAGAGACAACATTATTTATACACACACCAAACGGGCCAATAATGTTATTATATTCATGTAAATGAAAAATTTGTTTAATTCTTGTTAATAAATGACAAATATTTGGAAAATGAACATATGGAAGATAGCACATAATTTTATAAATTGTAGTTCATCTGGTGTTCCGGTATATATATATATATATACTATAACAATGTAGAGTTTTAACCTGAAAATTCTACAGAAGGAAAAAAATCGTCACGCTTCAGTGTTCAGATTCAAAATGTTAAACATCAGAAGAGTGAATCCATTTTTTTAGGTTGTTAATCTCTTTCTTTTCTTTTGTGCCGTTGGTTGATTTGCACTAAACTTGCAAGACAAGAAAAAGACAAAACCTCTTTAGAAAGGAGCTTCCCCGATTTTGACAAAGGCAGCAGAACCATCCCTTAAAATCGACCAAACCGCTAGCAGATGTGTGTTTAGGGCTGAAAAGTCTAAATAGGTTTTCTACGTCTCTGTGGAAACAACTCTTTGTGACATTTCTAAGCTCGACCAAGAAGAAGATTGCGAGCTTCTATATGAAGCAAGATAAATGATGAAACTGACGTACCCAATCACTCCAGCAAAAACCAGTAACCCAACAAAAAAACCGTTGGCTGCAGCCATGAAGAAATCAAGAAGAAGATACCCATTTATCAACATCACAAACACCGCCACGGTCCACGCTAGCTTCTGCAAAGTTCCAAAACTGACTCGTTATTACAACAAAGAGAGATGAAGAAAACAAAACATGCTTACCTCGAGCGAAGGTCCGATTTTGAAGACACCCATGATATGTTCTTTAGAAACCATAGTCAAAAGAGGAATAACAGCGAAAGGAATCTGCATCGACTGAAGAATGTTAAGCCATTCGTTTAAAACATCTAACGACCCCTCTGATGTATTAAACATAAGAGCTACAAACATAGTTGGCACAATCGCAAAGCTTCTTGTTATAAAAGCTGATAGCCATTGCTCCATCTGAAGATCTAAGAACCCTTCCATTATAAACTGACCAGCGTATGTCCCCGTTATGGTACTGCTTTGTCCAGCAGCTAATAAACCGATCCCCCAAATGTAAAGTATCGGGAAAACACCGCCGCCATATTTCTCCTGTAGGTAATGTCCTGCGTTAACCAGTCCTATACTATCAGCTTGCTTGGTTCCATAAAACCCTTTTGCGAAAACCGCGGTTACAAAGAGATTGATCATGAAAGAGACGAAAAGTGCGGCCGTTGATTCAATGTTGTAGTAGTTAAGAGCTTCTTGAACTCTGTTTGTGTCCTTTGGGTTTGTCTTCCTAGACTGCACTAAAGCGGAATGCAAGAAGACATTGTGAGGCGTTATTACGCATCCCACGACTCCAACAGCTTGTCTGATTGTCTTTGATCCGAGCTTCGGAATAAGAATGCCTTTCAAGTCATTAGATAAAAAGAAAATCAAGAACTGGTATCAGTAAAAGACAATGCCACATTCTTTCTTTTAAGTACCTATGATTAGTTCTTCTCCGCTCGGCTTAGTTTCATTGAACATCCAAGCAAAGGAAAGAGCCATTGTCGCGATCAAAACTGCGAAAAGACCTTCTAGTTTCCTCATTCCACACTTCTCCAGATAGGAAATCAAGAAGCTGTTATATTACAAGATTAAGCATAGGCATCTAATTCTCTTCAATTTCTCCAGATATGAAAGAAATCAAGAAGCTATTTTACAAGAACACACATCAAAAGACCGAGAAAATCACCAATTTTGACCTAACTTGCTTATCAATCAAACCACATGATACAAGAAGGACATCAAAAGACAGAGAAAATCATCAATTTTGACCTAACTTACTTACCAATCAAACAAAATGATACAATAACACACATCAAAAGACAAAGATAATCACCAATTTTGACCTAACTTGCTTACCAATCAAACGGCGTGATACAAAAACACACATAAAAAGAAAAAGAGAATCACCAGTTTTAGCCTAACTTGGATAACAATCAAACGACGTTATACAAGAACACACACCAAAAGGTAGAGAGAATCACCAATTTTTAACCTAACTTGCTTACCAATCAAACGAGGTGATGATAACACCGGCCCAAATAGGTAAAAACCCACGTGTCAAGATCTGAAGAGCAATAGCGCTTCCAATGACTTCTTGAATATCAGCTCCGATCAAAGCAACCTCCGCCATGAACCAAAGCAGGATCCTCGCCCACGACGGGTACTCGTTTCTGCAAATCTCCGCCAGATGCCGACCCGTCGCGACACCGATCCGAGCCGACAGAAGCTGCATCAGAAGCCCCATCAGCGTCGCCCACATAAGAAGCCAAAGAAGAGAGTATCCAGCCACGGCTCCGGCTTGTAGATCGCCTTCGATGTTTCCAGGGTCTAGAAACGCTATGCTCATCAGAAACCCTGGTCCCGTGTATTTCCATAGCTTCGCCCACGAGAACGGAGGAACCGAGTCTAAGGTCGTTTCTCCCTCTTCTTCTATGTTCAGTACCTGATTCTCCGGTGGTGGATCCGCCGGAGAGGCGCTTGGATCGTCGGAGTCTTGTTGAGAGGTTTCGGCGAGTAAGAGACGTTTGAATTCGCCGTTGCTTTCGTTACGTTTCAAAGGGCTGTTAACTCGGCGGGAAACGGTTGGATCCGTCATGTTTAGTAACGGAATATTCTTTTGGCGTTAGTGACGATTGGGATTTACAAGTTAGTACAAGTCAAGACAAGTCAAATGACAAAACGAAAAAATCGATTTTCTAAAAATGAATTATAGATGTTGTCAGTTATTTCTATTATTAGTTGTTGTCTTCAAGAAAAAATAGCAGAATAATTATTGGTTTAGAGATTTTTACGGATTGAAAAGAAAACAAACTGAACAAACCATAGACCAAAACCGGTTAAATTACAAACCGGTACAGAATCAAACCAAATGTAACCAATTTTCAATCAAAGCAAATCAGAAGCATAAATAGATTGGTGGAAGCCCTATAGTCCAATAATTTGATTACCAATTCATATATGTTTTTAGTTATACTAAAAGATATGGGGTTCAAACTAGGGGTGGCATCAACCGGGTACTTGGTATTTTACGTATATTTGATAATTAGTTTGTCTTATATGCGTAATGTATTTTTGAACTTATATTTAACTTGTCAAAAATGAGTACTTGTTATTTAAAATACTTGTCTAAGTATATGTTATTTGCATGTTACTTATGTCATTCGATTATTTGTAAGTATTTTGTGAATTATTTGGAAATATTTTCGAGTTTTTTAAAAAAAAAATTACTTGCTGGATAATATTCTATTAGAGAAAGGTATTAAAGTTTTTCTTTGTTTACTCGACTTGAAAAAAAACACGAGAATTACTTCAAACAAAATACTTATACTTATTTAAGTAAACATTGCAATATGAAACTATTCTTTACTTTTTACAACAAAAAATATATTTCATGCTTAAAGGCTTCCGTTATTGTGGTCTGATTATCATTTTATTTTCACTCACAAAATAAATAATAAGTAATATCAAGCCAAGTGTCTTTTTTTTTGTTATATTTGTTACTTGTCCTGTATTTGCAAGTAGCAAAACTCAATGATTTAATATCCAACTTGATAACGAAGAGTATTTAAAAAATCGAAGCAAGAATTGACCAAATAACGAGTATAAGGCAAATAATAGTACTTGTGGCCAGCCGTAATTCAAACCTCTGAAGATTTGATTTATAAACACTTATGTGAATTAATGTTAAAAAATTTCTATGAAATATCTACCATAGTACAAATAAAATTCTTATGCAAATATGAATTTTTATGTTAGAATCACAGGTTGTAACTCATTTATCAATGTAATATTTTTTCTAATTTTATAATAATAAAATACTAATAAATTTGTTAAAAAATCAGACCAAAACCGGTTAAATCACAAATCCCTCAACCGGTACAGAATCAGACCAAAGGTAAGCAATTTTCAAGCAAAGCAAATTAAGAGCATAACATGAAAAAAGCAAATTAAGAGCATAACATAGATTGTCTCCTAAAAATGAATCAAACATCTTCAAAAGAATTTTGAATGTAAGAATAAGAAAACAATCTTAGCTTGAGGACACATACCAAACCCCTCAATATGCAAGAGACTAACGAGTCATTAGTTAGAGCAGCAACCAGTTTTCTTGACAGCGGAGACATCAAGATCAATCTTCTCTCCTTTAAAAGGAACATTGCCAGAGTTTGAATCCTCACCAGCCTCCACTGCTTTCTTGCTCACAACTTGGTGAATCTGAGTGAGTACTTCCGAAAACGCGTTCTCAACGTTAGTAGCTTCAAGCGCTGAAGTCTCCATGAAGTAGAGTGATTCATTCTCCGCAAAAATTTTAGCATCTTCCGTTTGTACAGCTATAAGATGACGAAGATCAGATTTGTTTCCCAAGAGCATCACGACTATGTTCGGGTCGGTATGGTCACGAAGTTCCCTAAGCCATCTCTCAACGTTTTCGAATGTTGAGTGTCGTGTTACATCGTAGACAAGAAGTGCCCCTACAGCTCCTCGGTAGTATGCACTAGTGATCGCACGGTACCTAGGAAATGACCATAATAAATATAAAAGCTCTTATTGGTAACATTAATCAGCAAAGCAGCTAAAAGATGATAGGTTTATAATCTACAATGACAGAAACACAATCTGAGAAGAGACACACAAACAAACCTTTCTTGACCAGCAGTATCCCAAATCTGGGCTTTGATGACTTTGTCCTTAACATTCAAGCTACGAGTTGCGAACTCTACGCCGATCGTGGACTTAGACTCGAGGCTAAACTCGTTCCTGGTGAAACGAGAGAGCAGATTGGACTTTCCAACACCTGAATCACCGATCAGAACCACCTTGAAAAGGTAATCGTAATCATCATCTGCTTTGTAACCCGCCATTAACACTGCTCAGGAGAAGACAAAAAAAAAACAAAGCTTCACTTTGACTTTGCTTTTTGTTTTTGATTTGCACAGAAAGACAGGAGAGACTGTTGATAAACTAGGGTAAGACTTGGTGTCTTTCTACACACAAATAAACTGATACGGTATGGGTGCAAAAATAATGTTCAGAAAAGACCAAAACATCCCTGATGTTTTGTCTGATCTGTGGTTTTTTAACCCTCTAGACTAGGGGTATATTCGACATTAAGTTTAGTGTTTTTCATTTTCTTAAAAGGATCTCAAAGTGGTGGCCGTCATGTTTACATTGGTAATCGGCGATCATAAAATCAATAAATATTTTACCCACAACTAGATACAAACAACTAAACAAGTCTCAACAATCCCGTTTTCTTCTATAATTTCTATTTTCTTTGTCTTGAGGATGTGAACATAACTGAGGAGACATGTGCAAGTTTAAATAAACATTAAAAAACATTAAGTTATAAGAATTTAACAAATAGATAAATAAACGGTTTTATACAAAGAAAAAGACAATTTGTTTGAAAAAGAAAGAATTTGTTTGAAAAGTAAATCTTCTATTAAAGAAAAATGAAAATTATTTAAAGTGAAAATCATATTCAGGTTTGAAAACGTTTCCCAATCTTCTCTCCCATTAAATTCATAAACAAAATATATTTTTTCACCAGTGTCTGGCAGCTTGTTTGTGCACGTACCACAGCTGGAGGAGCCTGTTTCCCTCTATTTTATCTTTCCTTTGTTGCTCATCGGCCTTTCTCTTCCCCTCTGATATGCTCACGGTCAATGTGTCTCTCCGGTGAGTGTTCATTGTGTAAGGAGTGTCTTTCTCTAGGGAGCGCATGCTTCATCTGGTGTTGTGGTGAGGAGGTCGCAAGGTTTGTTTAGGAGTGGTCGTATTTTAAGGTTTATGGCGGGTTGATTTTATTGATCTGGTTTTAGATCTCGCTGGATCTCTTCGTCGTTGAGAGGTTTTGAAGGGTTACTCTATCTAATAGACTGTCGGGTGTCGTATATTGAATCGTGGTGTCATTCGTTAGCGGTGGTGGGTCTCTTGGTTCTCTCCAGTGTCGGCAAGATTCATCCCTTCCTCTTGTTACCAAGTGAGTTTTGGTGATTTCGGTCACCGGAAGCGCACCAGCTGGAGTCGTGATACGTTTGCGGATTTTGTATCCAGCTGGAGTCGTGATACGTTTGCGGATTTTGTTTCCGGCTTCGTTTCGGTGTGTAGATGCTGATGGTGGATGCAACATGCAATCGTCTATGGCTTCTAGAAGGCTACCAGCGGCTCCGCTTCTCTTGCGATTTATCCTTCATGGCATCATGTCCGGTTCTACGTGTTGGAAGTGGCCACTTTCTTACAGAGCACTCTTTTTGCATATCAATGTTAAATCGCTTCGTTGACTCTGAAGTTTGGCTTACTCAGTCTAGTAAACACTCTGTCATTTCTCGATAGCCAAAATTGTAGATACGATCCTCGGGAGTCATTGATCTTCTCGGGTCAACAGTTTGTCTAATCTCATGTCCCAATGTCATTTTGGTCCATTTGTACTTTGCGGCAGTGTGGCTTAACTTTACTTGCAGGTTGTAGAGGCTTCTTAAGAGGGTGTGGCGTTGACATCAACCTGCTTTCTTGCTCGGTTCGTGGCGGCGACAAACATGAACTTCTCTTGGTAAGAGTATCATTCAACTTTACGCTCATCTAGCACTTCATCGATAATGAAAATTATAAGCTTGAGGAGTTTATTAGGAATTAGCTACTTTGGAGATGACACGAGAGTTCTCGGCATCCGAGGCAACGAGGAGAACCTCACAGTCTATTGGTCATCGTCGATGGTTGAGAATAGCAAAAGATTCCTTAGGATGATAAAAACGGTATAGAAAAATATGCCGAGTCTAGTGGGTAGGCGAAGATAGGTTGTAATACATTGACTAAGGAGCTTTTGTTCAAATTGACCTTGTTATCGGATCTCAATTTCTCGCTTAAAGGGTTGAATAAAATTACTTTTAAAAATTACTTAAAGTGTATATGGAAGATTTCTACTATATATAGAGGACGTGCGTAACATCCCAATTTCTGGTATATGTGGAAATGTTTAAGAGAATTGATTTGGCTACCTATGTCATCAAAGTGCGCTTACATTTTCCGTCACACATCTAGAACTCCAGAGTTAAGCGTGCTTGCACAGGAGTAGTGGAAGATGAGTGACCTATCGGGAGGTGATTCACGATATCGTGTGAGTGAGACTAAAACACGGGGAAATGTCATGTGGTGATTGCATGGATAGTAAACAAGATTTTCGAGCCTCCAAAAAACTAACGCACCGCCCACCGTACCGAATAAGGCCCATGGGCCGAGAAAGCGGGCGTGGGAGACCCATTAGCCCTAGATGGTCGGGATGTTACAACACGCCCAATAAAAAATATAGACTTCATAAAAGGTGGAGAAAGATGTTTATTATATATTGGTGGTATTGGTTGGTGTAAAATAGTTTCTGATTGAATCTGATGTGGAGTTAGTTTGGTGGTGTTGGTTTTGACGCTTTGTGTTGTGGAGTTAGCTATTGCTTAGAGCTCGTAGTGAGATTTGTTTGTGCTTGTGTGATCAAGCATTTTGTGTCATTGGTATGCATTGGATACTAACGTAGGGGTGAAGTACTTTCATAGATGTGAAAGATTGAAACCTAGACTCATGGGAATTATAACTTAGGGTTAGGTGATTATGATAAAGTTTAAACTTAGGTGGGAGTTTAGCTCAAGATTAGTTTACTTTTAAGAATCTATGTAATAGAAAAGAGCAGTAATTCAAGAGGGATGTGTTTGTTTTACGCGTTTGAAAATTAGTGTACTTTGCTATCGTATTCTAATAGATTCAAAATCTGGACGAGCTTTCAGAGATGTAGGAAACGAACCTCAAACAAATTTTATCTATCTTTTATTCTCGTACTTTGTTTTTCTCGCCGCATCCGCATTTTCAATATATACTCTATAATCCCCAATAAACTGTGTATGCCAAAGCTGAAAGGATTACAAAAATTGTTTTCAATTTGGATTTATACAAAGCTGTTTTATGTAGGTGTGTTACACAAGATCCTCTAAATTATATGGGTTGGCTGCCTAAAACCCCCTGTAAATATAATTATTCTATCTATTTTCCCCTCAACTACCAAGCTAATGAAAAATCCACCCAAACTTATGATTTCTCTTTAGATCTCCCCCTAAAGTTTTTATTCCTCCTTCTCTAATTCAATTTCGAAATCGAGACTAAAAGACATTTTCCTTGACTATGGCGGAGCACGACCTTGCTTCGTTCGAACTGGTTTAGGACTATAAAAGTTCGAGAAAGAGTGGCCATGGTGGATTTGAAGAGTTGGAAATTCGACTTGAGCAAAAAGACTTAAGAAAACAGTCAGTCACAAATGCATGCAACCGTTTGTGGAATCAGACGAAGGGTTTTTGATAAAAGGTAAATGCTTTTCCTGTGTATACTTAAATATATTACATATATAACTTTAGAGAACCGTTAAAAGAAATTAAAACATGGAAAAGTCATTATGTTGATTTTCTTTCAAAAAGAAGTCATTCTTAAAAATAACGGGTAACTATCCACCTATATTTATAATTCTTTTCTTTTCGTTGACGAAAATCTATTTGTAATTATTTTACTATGATTTAATATTAACATATCAATAAAATATTTAATCCAGTTTCTATGGTTTAGTTTATTTTTGTCTATCGTTTAGTTATTCTGATACGAGCTTATAATTTATGTTATAGATGTATATATATTCAAAAGTCATTTTTTTGACATTAAGTAATAAAAAAAAACTAGTTAACTCAAATAAGTTTATTTGCAAATAAAACTATTTCCATGCGGAGCATGGAGTTAATACTAGTATCTATATTTAAATTTTGCCCTTCCTATCGAACCAATAACAACATTGTTTACTCCATCTACTCCATAAATCTTAAAAGAACTGCTTTCACTTTCAGCAAAATGCGTCTGCCGGGAGGCGAACCCGGGTCTATTGCTTGGAAGGCAATTATCCTAACCGTTGGACTACAGACGCTTTTGCTTACAGTAAAAGAAACTGTAGTACTCGATGGACATTCATTAACCTTTGTTGTGGTAAACCTTCGATGTAGAAAGAGTTAGCTTCCACTCTTTTATAATATTGTATCTTTCACCATCGATGTGAGTCATCTGAATGAAGATAAAAATGTTGTTTGTTTAGATTTAAAAATACAAATCATCTAGATGATTCATCTAGACGAGTTTAAAAAGTTTAGGTTTAATTTTGAAAATCTGTTGGTTGATCCAAATTGAGCAATCTCGAAGATGGTTAATGTCCATTATACCCCATATATAATTGACAAATTACAAACCTAAACGTAATATCATTTTGTTACTCACGACAAAACTGTAAAAATATATTTTTTTGTCAAAACCACAAAAGAACATTTTCCCTTCAAAATCGCAAAAAAGATAAAATTGTGTTTTCCTCGCCAAAACCGATAATATCGTTTTCCACCGAAACCGAAAATCGTGTTTTTCTTGCTAAAAACGAAAATCTGTTTTTCTCGCTAAAAACGAAAATCTGTTTTTCTGCCAAAACCAAAAATCTTGTTTTCCGCCAAAACAAAAAAAAAATCGCGTTTTCTCGCTAAAACCAAAAATCTCATTTTTCTGCCAAAACAAAAAAAAAATCATATTTTTTCTACCAAAACCGAAAATATTGTTTTTCTGCCAAAACCAAAACATCTCATTTTCCTGCTCAAAACCAAAACATTTCATTTTCCTGCCAAAACCAAAATATCTCGTTTCCCGCAAAAACCAGAAATCTTGTTTTTCCGTCAAAACTAAAAAATCTCGTTCTCATGCCAAAACCCAAAAAAACTCGCTTTAACCCGCTGAAATCATAAAAACCAATTTTCCCGCCAAAGTCAAAAATCTTGCTTTCCCACATAAACCGGAAAAATCTTATTTTCCTGCCAAAACCGAAAATTTACACTTTCCCGCTAAAATTGAAAAATTGCATTTTCCCACCAAAACCTAAAAATCGTATTTTCTCGCTAAAACTGAAAATTTGTATTTTCCCACCAAAAACAGAAAATCATATTTTCCTACCAAAACCAAAAGATCACATTTTCCCGTCAAAAATAATAAAATCTTGTTTTTTCCACCAAAACCGGAAAAAATAACTCACATTATGCTATGGTATTAACAAAACTATCTTCTCACGAGAGATACTAGTGACCATGATTGATTATAGTAAAGTTGAGCCCACTGGGTCTTACAACTAATGGGCCACATAAGTTCTTTGCTTCATGCAGGGTTTCGAAAGTGTGAACTTCACGACGCTGTAACCAAGTGAGCTAATAGGTTATCTTGTTTAATTACGTTCAACAACTATTATCAATATAACACTCAATCTAGCCAAAGGAAAATAACGTTCTTCCAAATTGGGCCTGAATAAATAACTGGCCCATTTATTTTAAATCGAGCCGTTAGGAAAACGAGTGAATAACACAATAAATACACACCTCCTTGCACATTCACAGAAGACAAACTTTTTACTTTTTTTTATACAATTTTGTTTCTCCCGACTTCTCTATATCGATATCGATGATCCTCAGCAGAAGATTTGTAATCCTCTAAGATGGCGACTTGATTTTTTTTTGGTGAGTTTTCTTTTAATTTCCACAAACACATTAACAATTTGTGTAATCGGTTTTGTTTTCTTTTAGGGTTTCTCAAGAGCCGCTTGGTTTCTTTGAGTATTCTGTGTAAAGTCTTTGTAATGCAATAAGTTTGGTAACTCTCTTCTTCTTCGTCTCAATTGCTTTATTTATGTTTACCAATGGTGCTGACTAGGGTTTCTTGAAATTCAAATTCTTTTTATTTCTTTATTTTTTGTTTTGTTTTTGATTTTAATCCCACGAGAGATTCACGGCCAAACACTCAATTAATAATGTTTTGTCAGATTCTTTCTTGGGTACATATGAAATTTTATTCCATCATCGCCCTAGTATATGAATTCGATGGGTATTGGTTGGTTTGTATGGTGGTGGTGCATGGCTGTGATTGTAATGTTAGGGTGATGATGGAATATAAGACCCACGGTTTTGAATATAGTCTTTAGACAGATACTACTATGGATCTGTTTTGGTTGGTTGGAAGGAACATTTGTACCCACGGCTTTAGATTTTAGTCTTTAGACAGAGACTAACACTGTGAAAACTGTACCCACGGCTTTGAGTTTATTCTTTAGACAGAGGCTAAAACTCTTAAAACTGATCCTTAATGACCCGCCGCTTAGTGAAAGTCTTTAGACAAAGACTGGATCTGTTTTTGTTGGTTGGTTGGTTTGAAGGATTATTGTACCCACAGCTAATAATGAAGTCTTTAGACACAGACTGGTTTGGTTTGGGTTCATTGAAATGTACCCACAGAAAAATTGTACCCACGGCTTACAAGACTATGTTTTAGTCTATAGACGACATAGGCTGAAACTCTAAAACTAGACCCTTTATGAGAAAGACTACGGATCTGGTTTTGGTTGGTTGGAAGGAACACTATACCCTTCTTAGTGTCTTTAGATAAAAGACAATAAGTCAATTGTGTACATGCGGCTTGAGTGAAGTCTTAAGACAAAAGACAATTTGTTGGATTTTGATTCATTGAAAAATGAAAGTTTCTAGACAAAGACTATGGATCTGTTTCTGGTTGGTTGGATGGAACATTGTACCCACCACGGCTTTAGATTTTGTCTTTAGACAGGCCAAATTTAAAAAACAAATCCTTTACAAGCCATAATGAAGTCTTTTTAGACAAAGACTAGATCTTGTTTAGTTGGTTAGTTGGAGGATAATAACTGTACACACGGCTTAAGTTTAAGTCTTCTACTTGTTCTCTTAATACAAGACTATGCATCAGTTTTTGATTTGAATCAAAAACTAAAATGTACCCACGGCTTACATGATGTCTGAAGACAAGACTATGTGTCAGATTTTAAAACTTAGCCTCTATACAGAGTCTAAGATTCTTAAATGGATCCTTTACGCACCCACGGCTTGAATAAGGTCTTCTAACAAAGACAGTGAACTGCTTTTGGTTAGTTGGACATAAATCAAAACATGTGAATTGTTTTTGGCTCGTTGAAAGAAAAACAGAATCTGCGGCTTAATACTTGGTCTCTAAACAAAGCCTTTGCATAACCAACGGCTTAAAAGATATCTTTGGACAAAGAAAATTTTCTGTTTGGACAGAGGCTAAGTTTCAGAAACAATCCTTTATCCACAACTTAATTAGGTATTTGGCAAAAGACAATAATCTGCTTTCGGTGAAGAAAAACAGAACCTTCAGCTTAGACGTTAGTCTTTAATATAGGTTTTGATTCAAATCGACAACTAAACTGTACCTACGGCTTACATGAAGTCTGAAGAACATGACTATGTGTCAGGTTTTGATTCATTGAAAAGAATATTCTGCCCACGGTTTAAATGACACAAAAACCAATTTGTAATGAAGTCTTAATACACGAACAAGACTGCGTCCAAGACAAGATTATGAGTCAAATTTTGATTCATTGAAAAGGATATTGGTTACCCACGGCTTAAAGAAAGTCAGGTCAATTGGACAAAGATTCAACATGTGGCTTAAATAAGATTATGATCTGTTGAAAGTAAAACATGACATGTGGCTTTAAACTTAGTCTCTAGACAAAGGCTAAGAGATAGAAAAACAAATTTGTTATAACACACACACATCTAAAAATGTCTTCAAAAAGAGGATAGGATACAAATCATAACCCATGGCTTAAACAAAGTCAGGTCTTTGGACAAAGACTGATCTGTTGGAAGTAAAAATAGAACATGCAGCTTAAAACTTGGTCTCTAGATAGAGTCAAAGATTCGTAAACGGTTCCTTTACGCACCCACGGCTTAACTGAGGTCTTCTAACAAATATAGTGATCTTTGTTTGGTTAGTTGAACATAAAACAAAACCTGCAGCTTTAAATTTAATTTGATGCTTAAATAAGGTCTTTAGAAAAGACTATGAACTGGATTTGGCTCACTGAGAGGAAAACATAATTTGTGGCTTAACAATTAGTCTTTAGACAGAGACTATCTACAACCAACGACTTAGATGATATCTTTTAACAAAGACAATGATCTGTTTGGAATTAGAACAAAACGTGTAGCTTAAAACTTAGACAAAGACTAGGTTTGTTTTTGTTGGTTAGTTGGAGGATAATAACTGTACCCACGGCTTAAGTTAAAGTCTCTACATGTTGTCTTAATACAAGACTATGTCTCAGATGTTGATTCAAATCGAAAACTAAATTGTACCCATGGCTTTTTTGAAGTCTGAAGATAAGACTGTCAAAGTTTGATTCATTGAAAAGGAAACTGTACACACGGCTTAACATGAAGTCTTTAGACAAAGACTGAGATACAAAAACCAATTTGTGATGACACACACAACTTTAAATATCTTCAAATAGAGGCTAAGATACCAATTTTATATAACTCACGGCTTAAACAAGGCCAGATCTTTGGACAAAGGCCATGACATGTATGAACATGACATGTGCTTAAAACTTAGTCTCTAGAGAGAGGCTAAGAGATACAAAAACCAATTTTTTTATAACAGCAACATCAAAAGATGGTATAACCCACAACTTAAACAAAGTCCTTTGGACAAAGACTGGTCTGTTGGAAGTATAATGAAACATGTGGCTTAAAGCTTAGACAAGACAAAATCCTTAACGCACCCACGACAAAGACAGTGAACTACTTTTAGTGAGCTGGACAAAAAACAAAGCCTGCGGCTTTAACAGAGGCTAAGATCCAACATGCGGCTTATATGAGGTATTTGGACAAAGACAATGATATGCTTTCTGTTAGTTGGAAGAAAAACAGAACCTATTAGCTTAAGTCTTTAAACAGAGGATAAGATCCAGAAACAGATACTTTATGATGGACAAAGACAATGATCTAATTTCAACTGTAACAGATCTTTGTTACATTCACAGGTATGTGGTTTCATAAACTTCTTTGACTATATTTTATATTCATTTAATTTAGAGAAGTTTACTTGAAGTAAAGACTAATTTTGTTTGAAAGCTTCTCAGGTTTGCAGGTACTCTGAGGAGGTTTTTTCTCAGGTTAAACGACAATGTGGTTATGACAACTTTGTCATCCTGCTTGTATCATCTTGCATCATACATCATCATGCATTTTTCATCATTCATCTTGCATCGTTGATCAACCATGTGTGTTTGCTATGTTAGATTGTATAAATTGGTTTACTTAAGGACCTGAGTTTTAGACCTTGTGTTTTAGTGTTGAAAAATTAGTATTCCTCCATTGATTGTAAATATCTTTGTAGGTTATTAGCGTATGTTTCTTTGTTTTTTTGACAAAGTTGATGAAATCTCTAATCTATTAACTTTGTCAAAATCATACATCATTCTTTCATCCTGCATGTATTATACTTGGCCAACTAGGTGATTGTTATGTTAAATTATATAACTTATATATATTTTGAGATTTACAATGTTTAAAAATCTATTCCTCCAGGCTTTTGATTGGATGAAAATCTACATGTGTTTTGGTATTCATGTCTCTATGCTAACCTATAGACTTTGGTGCTTGGTACTAGCTCTCTGAGTTGATATATTACACCCTCTATCGAATCTATTCTTGGTATTAGCGTCTCTGAGTTAATATACTATAACCTCTATTGATTGTAAATATCTGTGTTTGGCATAAGCGTCTATGTAGTACTCCCTTTGTTTCATAAAGATATAGATGTTTTAGAGTTTTCACACGTATTAAGAAAACGCATTAAATCATTATAATAAATGTATCGATTTCTGTAATTTTCAATTTTCAATAATTTTTGACCAATAGTAACTCAATAAATTTAATTATTTTTTTTTAATTTTGCAATATTTTTATAGAAAACACAAAAAAATTATCTTTATGAAACAAAGTTTTTTTCTAAAACATCTATTATAATGAAACGGAGAGAGTATTTAATTGACTTTGTCAAAATTTTGTTAAAAATGTATCATATCCTCTATTGATTTGAATCTAGACTTTACCTTGGTGCTTGTATGTATCAATACTATTAAAACAAAAGCACAAATTTGGACCCAACTTGCTTCTGGGTAAAAAAATTAAAATACTATATAATATAATTAATGCCTTTACAATATTATCTTTAAGCCTAATGCATTTATATCTATAACAAAACTACCTAAATTCTCTCCTTATTTATGGTAAGATTTAAATGGGGTGATTATTAAAGATTTTTCTAATAAGATAATATTATTTTATAGGAACAAACATTAATGTTTTCAGATCTTAACTTATTTAACCAAACAATTTTTTAAATAGGTTGTTAACATATCTTAATTTTCCTTAATGTTTTCAATTTATATATTCAAAATAGTAACAAATAATATGTTGAAATATTTCTTATACGATTCGACATCTTTAAACTTATTTTCAAACAATATAAATAAAAAAAACTAATATTGTCCTATAAATACATTTTTGTCTTCTCTAATATCAGTTTTCATTTTTAAAATAGTAAAAAAATCATCAAAGTACAAAAAATTACAAATATAATAGTTTTTTTTTCAATTTTATGTACAATCTAAAAGTATATAAAAATTTAATTTTAGAAATAGTATCAGTTTTCTTTGGAGTTTCAATGGGTCAACCATGATTATTTCACATGTTAATGATAATTGTTTAGATTTTTACCGGATTTTATCAGAATATTAATTAACAAAATTTTCAATAAATTTGAACAAGATATATACGGATCATCTGATTTACAGTTCAGCCATGGGTCCGAATCTGATATGAAAACACTGAATATCTATTTTTAACATATATATGTATATCAAAGTTTAAAAAACACATATCAACTAACATTTTTATCCAAAAAAAACTCGCGCTTTGAAAGCGCGGGTCAAATCTAGTTTTAAGCTCTTAAAATCGATATATGTTGGAGTCTCCTTATAAATAGGACAAATTTACAAAGTTGATAGAACTTATCTATTGATTTTGTCAAAATTACTTTAGTTTTCTGATGCATCTTTATTTATTTATTTCTTTGACCTTACCTTCTTGTTTGATCACCCTTCTATGTGAACATGTGGCATATGTTGGTCGATCTTTGGTGTTGATATTCTGTTTCAGTCCATAGTATTATTGATAATCGTCTCCAACTTGCTGTATGTTTTTGCTTAATTACGCAATGGTGTGTCTTCAACTATAGTTTGCGTTCTAAATTATTTTTAGAAGCTTGGCTGGTGATTATTTAGATGCTTATATTTAAGGGCAGCTCTCTAAAGTAGTTTTTTTAATTAAGTTTTTGTCACAAAAATAGTTCTTAAAAAAATACCCGAAATAATTCTTTTTACTTTGAAAATTTTAATAGTTATTTTTATTTTTAAAAATTTTAAACCTTACTTCCAAAACTCAATCCCATAACTCTAAATCCTAAATATATATTAATTAATTTAAAGGATATAAATGTATATTTTTAATAAAAAAAATTGATCATTTTTCTTCAAGAAAGTATTTTATGAAAAAAATGTTTTTAACTATTTTAGGGTATTAATCGGACCCTTGTTTTTTTTTTGTGCATCTCCATTTAACTATATTCCTCGTTAAGATCAACGAGACCATCTTGATTTTAGGTTCTTAATTGTTTGGCTAGTTAGTTAGACTTGGTCATCCTTGGTTAATCAGGTGACTGCTATGTTAGATTATATAAAATTGTGTATACTATGCTTTTCCATCATAAGATGTCAAGTAGTTTTAGCTTTGAATAACTTGCTTTAGATATGTCATTATGCCACAAAATTCTTCACAATGTTAATACGTCTCGCAAGTGCTTGTAAATAGCAACGAACATTCTTATATGTGGAGTTCTGGTTACAGATTCAAGAACCACAATAGTCAACAGACTTAGGGGTCTTAAATAAAAGACAAACGAGGACTAAGATACCTTTGTTAATAGCGAAGCATAATGTGAGTTGCTTTTTCGGTTTTGGATAGATCATATATAAATGAATCGGTTGGATGATGAAACAAGCAGCCCTTATGTATATTGTGATTCGCTAAGAGTAGATAAAACAAAGTTCTGTGAACTTTATTTATGATGTGATTAAATTGACTAATTATTTTCTCTAGTGGTACTTCAACATTCATTTGACCAGAAGTGTAAGCTTATTATGTAATGTAGCACGTAGATGATAGCTCAAGTAAGATATACATGAACACTAATCTTAATTCCATGAACATTGTTATTCTAAAAGGTATAGAGTTATTTGGTCATTACTTACATAGGCATAGATTCCTCAAAATCCCATCATTGGTTGTAAATCTGTAATTTTTTAAATCACCTATAGTTTTCATTTATATCGTATGGACTAAACATCAACTTATAAATTGCAATGATAAACAACTTATAGGTTTCCTTTTAAATTAAATTTTCCAATTCTTTTTGTTGACAAACAAAGAGATCATTCATTTCATTTTTATTTTATTAAATAATGAACCTAACAACAACAACAAAAATAGACAATGAATATGAATTTTACTTTATGGTGAGAAAACCATATTGCTAATAGATTTATATTTACGCATAAACTTTATTCATTTCACAAAATAATATTTTAATTAGTTCATACGTATTTAATAGTTCATACATATTAAGAAAACACAGTAAATATGTATCATAAATGTATTACTTTATGTGATATTAATTTTCAATAAAGATAAACTAAAATTAGTTCAATAAATCCAAAAATTCTATCTTTGTGAAGCAAATTTTTTTAAAAACATTATCTTTGTGGAAAGGACGGAGTAACAAATAAACTAAATATCAAAACTTTATTTATTCAGTTTTAGTTTAAAATTGTTTGAGATGTGCAATAGCAAGAAAATTTATTTATTATCATTATCGCTTCTCAATATTAAGACGAAATGACGTTTAAGTTTATAGTTTAAAGGTAGTTTTTTTTAAATGAATTAAAGAATTGAAGTCAAACATAAAAATAACACCCATTTCTGGTCAATACTACTTAGCCACGATTTTCCTTTTTAGGTTTTTCAAATATTTACAAAATTACCAATATAATTTAATTTATTTTTATTTCCAAAAAAACAAAAATAAAGACATCCTAAGTAAAATACCAATGCCACTAATATCAAATTTTTCAACCATTAACAACCATTTTTTAACTCTTAAATCTCAAGAATCAATTTTCATCTCATTCCACACCAACAAATCTTCATTTCCTTTCATTTCTCTCTAATTTCATCTAAAAAATCTCAAAACTTTCATTTTCACAAGCAAAGGTTCATATTTTCATGATTCTTCACAAAGAATCGTCAAAATAGCTCTTGTTTGCTAATATTTGAAGTTTAGGCGGTGGAAAAGATTGAAAACGAGCTTATACTGAAAAAATGTAACTACTTACATGGTTTTCTTCATTATCCAGATCTGTGTCGGCGATAGTAAACTGCATTGTTTGTCTACGCTTATATTTAAATATAATATGCAATATTTTTGTCAACGCACATGGTAGTTTTTCAGTTGACCAAAATTATTTTTTTGTAATGTAGACTTACCTTTGTTGACAAAAAAAAAGATTTGGAAGACTCAGGAAAAAATCTACATAAAAGAGGTTAGTTTTGCAATTAGTCAAACTTTTGTTTTTCATAGTAGACTTTATCGGAAGTCTTCATCAAGTTGACTATGCATGAAGTCTACAAAAAGTCAGTTTTGCATTTGACCAAAACTTTGACTTTTTGAATAGATTATATGTTTGCTAAAATGTTAAAAAATTGACCAAAAATTAATTAAAGTGTAGACTTCATGTGCAATATAGACTACAAAATGAAGTTTATTATTTTATTTTGGTCAAACACAATACTAACCCATTAAATTTTAAAGTAGACTTCATATGAAGTCTACACATTTGTAAAGATCCATTTAAATCTATTCATAGAAAATCAAATTTGGTCAATTGCAAAACTAACCTCTTTGAAAAAATGTAGACTCAAAAGGAAGTCTATTTTTCTAAGGGAAAATTGCCAAATGTGACTCAAAACTTGGAGTCAAACCCAAAAGAATACCCAAACTTGGGTCAAAGGCAAAAGTAACTTAAAAGGCTATTGAAATTACAACTACCCCCCTTGTGAACAAACAAAAAAACGGAAACTTTTTTACGTTTCTAACCCTCGCAAGTCGTCTGTTCAGACGACTTAACTTAAAGTCGTCTGGACAGTTATTCTTAAACATAATTTAAAAATTTTGTAAAAAATATTTTGATAAGTGAAAAATGGGAATTATGTAATTAACATATGTCTTAAGAGATATAAATTAAGATATAACAAATTTCAATTGTTTTCAGCATAGATGAGTGAAAGTAGTGTGTCATGATATTCTTTAGCTTATGTTTCATCAACATATGTTGTAGTATTGTATGTGTTCTTAGGGTTAGATTTTGGAAAGAATTAAAACCGTTTTTGAAAAATTTTAAAATTACCTAAGCTTGTTCATTTCTGTGTATAGTAAACAGTATTGAAGTATAATTTGATTTTATAACGTGGTTAGCTAGTTAATTTAGTCATTTAAGTTTAGGGGTTCATTTTAGGGTCTGGGACGACTTAATATTTAGTCGTCTATAAACGGACGACTAAATATTAAGTCGTCTGATGTACATTATCCGCCAGACGACTTATTTGAACCGGACGACTGTACTTTTAAAGCTAACCGGATTATTTACCCAATATATAAGGTGATTTTTTTTTTTACTCACTTTTTAGCGAAATTCAGAAAACCCTAACGCCGTTTCTCTCAAAGGTGATTTCGAGGCGATTTTGATACGATACAAAACCAAGGTAAATCGAAGGCTTCTCTTGCAGATTTATGGGTTTTTATTAGGATGGATGTTGTTTTCCTTTACTTTTACCGTTTGGTTTTGTGTTTTCAACGCTTTCGGGAAATTTTGGTTTCAAATTAGGGTTTCAAAAATTGGGTATTTCAATCGACTTGTTGTTTAGTTAGGTTGGATGTTGTTTTCCTCTCATTTTACGGTTACGATTTGTGATTTCAAGCAATTTGTGGATATTTTCATTTCAAATTAGGGTTTCAAAGATTTGGGATTTCAATCGATTTGTGGTCTAGTTTGGTTGGATGTTGTTCTCCTCTCATTCGTCTGGTCAGCTTTCAAATTTTCTACTGGAAGTCTTGGTAGACTTATAATTAAGTCGTCTGGAAAGTCTTCCAGGTGGACGACCCAGACGACTTAATCTAAGTCTTTCAGGTGGACGACCCAGACGACTTAGAATTAAAATGTTTCCAATTCGTTTCTTGTTTGCAGATGGCGAATCAGCATGAACCTCACTTCTTGAAGCCTCTGCTTCCTTGTTTCGAGTGTGGCGTGGTATACACACGCTCTCTATTTCTCCTCTGTTTATTTCCTTTGCTTATCTTCTCCTTTGTTGACTTGTAGCCAATACCACTTGCCTTCTACTCAAAACACGTACAAGGCAAGCCGAACGAAGGAAAATGGACACTACGATCGGACGCTTCACACCAAACTTGGGAAGTTATACAAGAAGGAAGAAGACTCACCGATGGTTGGGAAGACTTCGCCCAAACACACTCCCTTTGCATCGGTGACATTCTCGTGTTCAAAAAGGAAGGAGACATGGTATTTCATGTGACTCCTTTCGGTCGTAGTGGTACTGAGATTCAGTATACATCTCCTCAAGGGGATGATGCTGAGGATTGTGCCTCAACTTCCTCGCCTCTTCCTAAATGATGGATGTTTGTCTTGCTATTGTCTTATTGTAATGGATGACTTCTATGTTGTTGTACCCTTGTTTCAACTTTTATAACTACAACAACTCCTTTTATAACTTATGAGTAATGGATGATCAACTTTTATAACTACAACAACTCCTTTTTCCTCTATGTACAAACCATGGTAACACCATTGTGGATGGTCTTAGTAGACGACTAATAATTAAGTCGTCTGGAAAGTCTTCCAGCCGGAAGATTTGTCAGACGACTTAATTTATTAGTCGTCTAAGAAACACAAATTCTAACACAAATTTAAAAATTACCTAAGCGTGTTCATTTCTGTGTATAGTAAACATTATTGAAGTATAATTTGATTTTATAACATGGTTAGTTAGTTAATTTAGTCATTTTAGTTCAGGGTTTCGTTTTAGGGTCTAGGACGACTTAACATTTAGTCGTCTGTAAACGGACGACTAAATATTAAGTCGTCTGATGTACATTATCCGCCAGACGACTTATTTGTAAGTCGTCTAAACCGGACCAAACCTTAAATTTTACCACTGTACTTTTAAAGCTAACCGGATTATTTACCCGATATATAAGGTGATTTTTTTTTTTGTTAATTTTTCGCAAAAACCCTAACAGTTCTCTCTCAAAGGCGATATCAAAGGCGATTTGGAGTTCCCACTATTTCCGAACAAACCATCGTTCCGGCTATCTATCTCACTTCATTCTCACCGTTCTCACCGCTGCTTCCTCTAAACACTAGCGCCGCCGCTTCTTCGAAACCCTAGCGCCGCCGAGTTCCTCTAAACCCTAGCGCCGCCGCTTCCTCCGAACAAACCGTCGCTTCCTCTAAACACTCATTGCCGTTTAACATAAAACGTTGTCTCTATCAATTTACTCATTCTAACCGTTTCACGTTTATTTTTTCAGATCTATAACCGCAATGACGAGTACTCCTTCCGCGACTAGTCAGGTACTCCTTCTGCGACTAGTCAGGTCCGCTTTAAAGTTTTCTACTGGAAGACTTGTAATTTAAGTCGTCTGAAAAGACTTCCAACTGGACGACTTAGTAGACGACTTAATATTTAGTCGTCTACTAAGTCGTCCAGTTGGAAGTCTTTCCAGACGACTTGTAATATTAGTCGTCTACTAAGTCGTCCAGTTGGAAGTCTTTCCAGACGACTTAATTACAAGTCGTCTACTAAGTCGTCTTGTTAGATTTAGCTTGTTTAGCTTATCTCTATTGTTGTCTTTGATTATTTTGCAGACAAAAAGGATGGATATTCCAGAACTCCCCCGTAGGTTATACACATTAGAGGAAGAACCAGAAGCCCACAATAGCATTTCGTATCACACAGATAATAGCAAGTTGTACACTGCTCTTAGGGAAGCCCTTACTGATGAAGAATTTGAAGAGCTCAAGGAGTCGAGTTTGGGAGTTTTCATCAAATTCAAGGAGCAGGGATTTGGTTGGGCTTCAAGGCTGGTTCACTACATGCTCAGTTTCAAGCTGGACATCAAGAAGAAGTACGAGATGTGGTCTCTCGTTGGTCCAGAACCGTTGAGGTTTTCACTGTTAGAGTTTGAAAACCTCACTGGTCTAAACTGCGAATACATCGAGGACCTTGAGAGACCAAAATGTGAAGTTACCAAAGAGATGGTATCTTTCTGGGGGATGCTAGGAGTTCATCTGGAAGCAGGCCCAACTACTGATCAGATAATAGCAGCGCTGAAGAGATGCGATGATTGGTCTAGGGAAGATCGCAAGCGGCTCGCGTACCTTTCCATCTTCGCTGGATTCATTGAAGGGAGAAAGTTTTCAACCGCTACACGATCTAGTCTTGCAAGGCTAGTGATGGACTTAGAACGGTTTGAGAATTATCCATGGGGGAGAGTCGCGTTTAAGGTGCTGATGGACTCTTTGTGGAACAAAGATATCACTGGCTGTTACACGGTGGATGGGTTTATACAAGTTCTTCAGGTCTGGGTATACACAGCTATGCCGGAATTGGGTGCTAGTATTGGTGTTCCCAGAGCAAACAGTCCGTCTCCACCGATACTGGCTTACGAGGGCAGCAGAGGTCGCAGATCAATGAAAGCTGCTATCTTGAAACAGGTATTTACTTCAATCCAAAAGACTGCGCAGACGACTTATATTAAAGTCGTCTGGAAAGTCTTCCAGCTGGACGACTTAGTAGACGACTTAATTATAAGTCGTCCGGTAAGTCGTCCAGCTGGACGACTTAATTATAAGTCGTCCGGTAAGTCGTCCAGCTAGACGACTTATAATTAAGTCGTCTATTTAGTCTTTTTTTTCAAATATCTAACTCGATTCTTCTATTTACTGCAGACCCGCGTGATCAACTTTGTTGAGAAGGACCTTAGTGAAATGTGGCCAAAATGGGACTCCGAGGTTGAGGACCTGCCCGCGGAGAACATTATTAAAATCATGTATGATCGGAGACCGTGGAAGTGGACCATGGATTGCTGGGAAGTCACTGGTACTAAGGTCTATACCAAACCTAAGGTTGTGACTCCATCGAAGAAAGCCACAGAGATGGTTGTGGTGGAGGAGGAGGAAGACAATCCAAGACCTCTGAAGAAAGCTCGTAAAGGGGCTAGTG
Source organism: Moricandia moricandioides (assembly GCA_905132885.1). Taxonomy (NCBI): domain Eukaryota; kingdom Viridiplantae; phylum Streptophyta; class Magnoliopsida; order Brassicales; family Brassicaceae; genus Moricandia; species Moricandia moricandioides. The sequence goes on from CAJHQQ010000540.1 coordinate 38,545, forward strand.
AAGAGGCTCCTAAAGAGGCTCCTACAGAGGCTCCTAAAGAGGCTCCTAAAGAGCCTAGTGAAGAGGCTACTGGGATAACCAGAGAGGAGATGGCAAATATGTTCAAGGAAGTAGTTGAATGTATGAAACATGGGTTTACGAAGTGCCTCAAGGAGATTAGGAAGTTGTCCGATAGGGTGGAAGCTGTGGAGAAGATGGTTGGTGTCACCAAAGCCAAACAGACTACCCCTGAAGCCCAAGAATCCGCGATGAGGCGAGAAATTCGCGATGAGGCGAACTCGGGAAAGAAGAGCTTGCCGGAGGATAAAGCAGAGCGTCGCTCCCACCGATCAACAACCAGCTCCAAAGACCAAGCAGAGCGTCGCTCCCACCGATCAACAACCAGCTCCAAAGACCAAGCAGAGCGTCGCTCCCACCGATCAACAACCAGCTCCAAAGACCAACCGAGCGAACAACCAGCTCCCACCGATCAACAACCAGCTCCCACCGATCAACAACCAGCTCCCACCGATCAACAACCAAGCGCTTCAGTTTCAGAACAGAGCCTGGTTGTATTAGACACAACAGCTCCCACCGATCAACAACCAATCGTTCCAGTTCCACAATCAAGCGCTCAAGTTTCAGAACAGAGCCTGGTTGTATTGGACAAAACAGCTCCCACTGCTTCGGACTGTAAGGTAGCGGCTGATAGATACAGAGACAAGTTGGATGCTTCTATGCGTGCAAGGAGTGAACGAGCGAAGAAACCTGCTCCCGCGCAGAAATCTCCTTATACGGCAGAGAAAAAGAAAGCAAAAGTGGCAGCCTATAATCCATTCCCCCCACTAAACAGACCTAAGTTGAAGGAACTAGCTGATTGGTTGAAAACTGATCCGTAAGTGATTGCTTTACCCATAATAGCTTGATTTAGTCTACCAAAACTGATTGCTTTTTTGTTTGCAGTCATTATTTCACTAAGAAGGAAGTCAAACCGCGTACATCACCAACTTGGTGGTATCAGACCCTCCGGACAGCCAGAGCATGGCTGGAAGACTGCGTAAGTCTTCTGCTTATCTTGTATAGGTCGTCTGGACTTAAATATAGGTCGTCTACAAAGTCGTCCAAGTAGACGACTTAAAGATAAGTCGTCTACGTGGACGACTTTCCAGACGACTTATATTTAAGTCGTCTGGTATATATAAGTCGTCTGGTATATATAAGTCGACTTTCCAGACGACTTATATATAAGTCGTCTGGTATCTTCTAACTTGTATTATTTTATATGCAGCATATAGATGCTTGGATTAATTTGCTGAGGCAAAGGTATCAGGAGAACCCACAAGGTTTCAGGAGCGAGCGAATGTGCTTCCTGGATCACAACTTTTCCCAAACTTGGAGAGACCACTATCCGAGATTCAAATCATCGGAACCCGATCACAGAGGTTTGGGAAGAATGCTACCTGGTGGGGCGTGGAATTTTTATGACGGATCAATACCATCATTTTGCCAATCAAACAAGGTGTGGGGGGTGGACATTGATGATATCTATGCGCCAGTGAACTTGGGCAACACTCATTGGGTTGCTATTTGGATATCGATCCCTAACAGGCACATAGTCGTCTGGGACAGCATACCCTCAGCTACGGCAGCAGAAGCATGGGATGAGATAATGCAGCCTTTTCTCGAGATGGTCCCTTATCTGCTTGTTGAGTGCGCTGCCACCGACGAACTACGGGTCATGTACGGCGGGTTGGAGCCATACACCTATGAGAGACAGGGAAATGTACCCACGGCCAACAGTGGTGATTGTGGCGTCTACGCTCTAAAGTACATTGAATGTCATGCTCTTGGGGTCCCCTTTAACGAAAGAGACTTTGCTAGGTCCAACGCGAAGTCTATGAGGGATAAGATGGCGGTGGATTTATTTACCGAGCTTGGTGATCTGCTTTTGAAAGAAAACCAGGATGGTGATAAGTTCGTGGGCATGTATGATTAGAAGTTGTCTTTGTAAATCCCCTGTAAAGTTCGTGGGCATTAGAACTTGTCTTTGTAAATCTCTCTTTGTAAATCCCATGTAACTCATTATCTGTTAATAACAATCAAGTCAATTGTATTTAAACTTGATTTTGTATTTAAACTTGATTTTGTAACGATTTGTATTTATTCTAGGCTGAAAACAAAAGAAATACAACTGGACGACTTTCATAAGTTTTTCAGCTGGACAAAAGACAAACAAAAATCACATAAGTTTTTCAGCTGGACGACTTATATTAAGTCGTCTGGAAGGTTTTCCAGCTGGACGACTTATATTAAGTCGTCTGGAAGGTTTTCCAGCTGGACGACTTATATTAAGTCGTCTGGAAGGTTTTCCAGCTGGACGACTTATATTAAGTCGTCTGGAAGGTTTTCCAGCTAGACGACTTACAGTTAAGTCGTCTGGAAGGTCTTTTAGATGGACGACTTTCAGTAGAAGGTCGTCTAAATTTTATAAAATACACTGGACGACTTAGTAGAAGGTAGTCTAAAAATGTCATACATTGGACGACTTAGTAGAAGGTCGTCTAAACATAAAATACACTGGACGACTTAGTTAAAGGTCGTCTGGACGACTTAGTAAAAGGTCGTCTGGACGACTAGTCAACTGGTTGTGTACATTTTTGTTTTGTATGGCCAGTTTCCTTGCAGTTTGAGCATCTATAAGCCCTGTGTTTCTTCCTCGGTTTGTGTCCTCTCATCCTAGATAGCTCCAACCAAGATTGCCATCTTGATTTCTTCTGTCTCCCCGGACCACGCTTTACGTCTGGAGGAAGGCATTCTCGTTCCTCAATATGTTGTGACACGATAGGATATATATTCTCTGAGTATCCTGCATACAAATAATTCTTTGAGTACACTGGACATACAAGTGTGGAGATATGCAAACCAACATGTGTTCCAGCAGCTATAGCATGAGAGCAAGGTATTTTCTCCACTGCAAAGACACCACAATCACACTTTGCATGTTCCAAATCAACCACACAGTCCATTTTGCCACCTTTCACAAAGAATCGCCATCCATCAATTGGTTGGACCGTCATCGTATCCGCTATCTCTGTTCGAATAGCAAGCAAGTATTCAACACCCCGGCTATGTTGAGTTGGGAGACTCAAAGCATCTTGTCTCCTTTTCCAATACCATTTTCCTAACTTCTCCCTTATGAACTCCAGCAGGAACGGAATCGGAAATCCTCTTGCTCGCTTCAGTGCGGAATTAATAGATTCAGCGATGTTGCTTGTTTTTATGTTGTATCTGTTCCCCTTACAATAAACCCTTGACCATAGGCTGGCGTCGGCATTCTCCAAATACGTTGCAAGTTCCGGGTTTGCACTCCGTATCTCAGCCATGTACCGGTCAAAATCGTAAACCGTGTGAGCATAAGCAGCCCCTTTCACCAAGTACAAGAGATGTTTCCCTTTAAACTTTTTGACAATGTTATCTTGAAGGTGATAATAACATATTCCTCGGGTTGCCCAAGGAAACACCTTATCACACGCACTTTTAATGGCCGCGTGCCGGTCGGAGACTATCACCAGAGGCTTGTCATGAGATATACAACTAGCCAATTTTGTGAAAAACCATTCCCAAGAAGGATCATCTTCAGCATCCACGATCCCAAAAGCCAATGGGAATATCTGAAAATTCCCATCTTGTGCGGCTGCAACTAACATAACACCTCCATACTTTCCACTTAGGTGAGTTCCATCCACCACAATGACTCTTCTCTGATACTTAAAACCTTTGATAGAAGCTCCAAAAGAGAGAAATAGATACTTAAATCTTTTCATAGAATCAAGTTCTATAGCCGTGATAGAATCAGGATTTGCAATGGAGATTTGCTCGAGATATGATGGCAGACGCGAATACCCTTCTTCTGCTGATCCTCTCACCAATGTTTGTGCATATAACAATGCTCTGTATGAAGTGGTGTAATCAAGCGCCATGCCAAACATGTTCCTCATTGCATCAGTGATATGCTGCGGAGTTATCCCATCAATGATTCCAACACGATCAATGAAAAGACTACCAACATACTTCGGAGTACAGTGTCTCCGCTGAGCAATTCGGTCTCCCACTGAGCATAAATGTTTTTCCACATACTTTGTTACCCAAAACGTGTTTGTCCCATGTTTCACACTCGCTCTGATCTTCCATCCACAACCGCTAACCCGACATGTTGCCACAAGGAGAGTTTTCGTTGATTTGTATATTCTGAAAGAAAACCTACCCCTCACTGCTGCCAACCGCAGCTCTGAAAGCAGTGCATCCTTGCTAACAAAACTCTGGTTGACATAGATACTGGTACCATCCGATTTTCCTCCTTCAATAGCATTTGTCTTACCATATGTCTTTTCAATTTCTTCAAAACAAATATTATCATCATCTTCCTCGTCCTCATCTTGAACCTTTCCATAAAGACTGTAATCCCCACCATTCTGATCCGTTTCACCAACAATAGAGTTATCAGCATCCTCCTCCCCATTTTCCTCCTCCCCATTTTCCTCCTCCCCATTTTGATTTTCATCTGCAACAAACTCATTATCACCAACATCTTCTTCCCATTCACCAGCTTCATCATTATCACCAACATTTTCAAACCATTCACCAGCTTCATCATTATCACCAACATCTTCAAACCATTCACCAGCTTCTTCACTTTTCTCTGAAACCGTTTCCACCTTGCTGCGGCTTGATACACAAAGACATACTCTATGCGTTTTGAGTATCTCGAGCAAGTTTCGAACTTGTCTATCACTTGTAACATGAATGGGAGGACTGCCTGGAGCCATCATCATTTCTGCTGGTAATGAGTAGCTAATCTCCACAGTCACTGTTCTCATGTCCAGGTTATAATCTTCTTGAGCCATTGCAACAAGTTCAGCATGTGTTGAATCGTCATTCAATAAAAACAATCTTGATCCTTTGAGATCATCAACCACAAAATCCCAACGGCAATCTTTCAACAACCATTCTCCATAGACTGCTTGTAACTGATGAATCATCTGCAAATATTCAAAATAAAACACATTAGTAAACATATAGAAAATGAAGAAGTTCACTAAACATTGCCGCAGACGACATAGAAGTAAGTCGTCCAGAAGACTTAAAGGTAAGTCGTCTAAAGAGGTCACTTTTGCAATTGAAAATTAAATGGGACGACTTAATTCTAAGTCGTCCGGCTTTGTTAGTTAAAAAAAAAAGTCCAGACGACTTATATATAAGTTGTCTACGAAAAAGGGCTAGTTTTGCATTTGACCGAATCGTGTCAGATCTTTGACTATTGCTGGACGACTTATAATTCAGTCGTCTCTGAGAAAGTTAAAATTTCAATATTTTATTCAAACTAGACGACTTAAACTTAAGTCGTCCTAGGTTAGTTTTGTAATTGAAAAATAAAACTTGAAATTTAACTTTCTCCAGACGACTTAATTGAAAGTCGTCCAGACAGACGACTTAATTTAAGGTCGTCCGGATGAAGCAAGGTTTGACCAGAAAACTTGGGAAAACTTCTGGACGACTTTGCTTTCCTGGACGACTTTAAATTAAGTCGTCTGTCTGGACGACTTACAATTAAGTCGTCTGGAGAAAGTTAAATTTCAAGTTTTTGTTTTTCAATTACAAAACTAACCTAGGACGACTTAAGTTTAAGTCGTCTAGTTTGAATAAAATATTGAAATTTTAACTTTCTCAGAGACGACTGAATTATAAGTCGTCCAGCAATAGTCAAAGATCTGACACGATTCGGTCAAATGCAAAACTAGCCCTTTTTCGTAGACAACTTATATATAAGTCGTCTGGAGTTTTTTTTTTTAACAAACAAAGCCGGACGACTTAGAATTAAGTCTTTCGTTTTGACCAGAAGACTTATCAGTAAGTCTTCTACATACAGATGACTTAAGAGTAAGTCTTCTACGCGAACAGATCTTGAAAAAAATTCAAATTCGTACCTTAAACTAGGTGAGATGACTTCGTTTGCACACAGGGTCTTCTCCAACCACCCAGAATCTCAAACGAAAGCAACCGTAAATCAAAACGAAAGAAATATGGCTCTGTCAACCGTAAAATATTTTGAATCAAAAGCTTGAGTTTTTTGGATGAATATGGAGAGAAAGTGAAATAAATGTTGTTTTTAGTTCATAACAGGTCGTACAACGTTGTTGAACTATTCATTAAAGGGCATTAAAAGCTCCAAACAGGTAGTACAAGGTTGTTGAACTATTCATGGTAGTGGCAATACTGTAAATACTTGAAGATGATGAGGTTGAGACAGTAAAGAAGCCATTTTCGAAAAACCAAAAAAAAAAAGGTTAATGGCATTTTCGTAGATAAAATGCACGTGTGGGGTGAAAATCTCAAAAAAAAAATGAGTCAAACAGAAAAGGTTAGTTTTCTGTTTGACTCCAAGTTTTGAGTTACTTTTGCAAAAAGGCCTTTTTCTAAAGTGTAAACAAAAAACAAGTGAATTCAAGTCAATTGCAAAACTAAATTTTCTAAAGCGTAAACAAAAAAATAAGTTTACTCGTATAAAATCATAGTTTTTTTTTTCAAATACAGAAAATAAAATATAAGTTTTGCGATTGCAAAAACTAACCCAAAGCGTAGACGTGTACGATAATCTACATATGTAGACTAAAAAGCAACTCTACTATTTTTCAGATCTCATATAGAGCATACATATAAAATTCTATTAAAAGTGGATTTGTTTATCATTCATTAACATTTTTCAAAATTTTATTATTTTACAGTGTTTTTTGGTGAATTCTAATGGTCTTGAATGAATTTCAAAAGTTAATATGTCAAAATTCTGAAAACATCAAATTTTTGGTTTGACTATGTTGTTAACTAATAAGTGTAGACTTCCCCGATAGCCTACAAATGTAGATTGCAATTGAAATCTAAAACGAAAATTCTATTAAAAGTGCATGTATGTAGTATTCATCTTGTTTTTTCACAATTTTATTGTCTTATATTGTGTGTAATGAATCTTAATGTTCTTGAATGAATTTCAAAAGTCAATGTGTTACAATTATGGATAAGACTGGGCAAAAAATCCGAATTTGAAAAACCAAACCGAACTCGTTCAAGAAAAGTAGTATCGAAACTGAACCAAAATTGATTAAATATCCGATAGGTTCAAAATTTTGATATCTAGAGAACCGGTAACAAACCCAAAACGAACCGAAGTATTTCGGGTACCCAGATGTATATGAAGTAGATGTTATATACCTAAATATGTATCAAATTTAGGTATCCAAATGTTATAAAATTTGAAAAGTGGTATCAAATTTGTAGTAAAACTTAAATTTTTCCAAAATAATTTTAAAAATTTAGAAGATAATACCTGCAAAATAAGATATATAAGACAAAAAAATCATATTTTAGTACACTTCTAATGAAATTTCCTTAAAAGTTAAGGAAGTCTATTCTACCAAATAATTTTTAGATATGAAAAATATGTACATTAAAAACGTGAAAATAATTTTTAATCTGAAAAAAAACTTTATAAAATTTAATTTATAAGATAAAATAGTAGTAAAGTAAACACAAAGAGTTTGAATATGATATTATTGACACATTTTTTTAAAACAGGGTTTAATTTGAGACATGGTAAACAAAAATCGAGCCTACTATAATAGTCAGAAGGTGACTCTTTTACGTAGTCGTTCGTCTTGAATGTTTGTACAAAACCAGTCAAAGAAATTTGGGGAAACAATGTTTTAATTAATAATTATATCAACTAAAGTAAAATTAATTTACAACATTTACTCTTCTTTATCGATAAAACAACAATGGGTTCGTATCGCTATCAAGAAGTTTGAAAAAGTCGTGAAACGATAACGTCTTGTCCCTTTTGGTAATATGGTTGGTCTTCAAAAAATATAAGAGAATCTGAAATTAAAGTTTCATATCTGATAAGCAATTTTGTTATTTTGTAGTGAGAAAAATAATATTCCGAACCAAAACTGTTATTAGCTTAAGTAGAACTAGATTTTGATCCGCGTTTACAAAGCGCGGGTTTTGATTTTTATTTTTATTTTTATTTTTAAAATTATTTAATAATATTTGTAAACTAACAGTTTTAAAATATTTTTAAGTTCCTACAAACTTACCTGGACCTTGAATGATTCTACTCGACACCGTCTGTATATTCATGTAAAACCATTTTGAACCCCAACATTCAGAAAGACCGAATTGTAGTCGATGGGTACTTAGATGACCATGACTAACACCCGCATGAGTGTTATAGTAAATTGTAATATATAACATATATAATTGTGTTTGGTTTTATATGTGTTTTATATGTTTGAAATTGTTCATATTTTATTATTGTTTGTTATGTAATATTCAATTATTTCATATAAATACTATTTTTTTATTTTAGATTTTTGTTGAAATAAGAAAAAATGTATAACTAACAAATTAATATGGTTGTCTAACACAGAAAATATATGATTTAAAATATAAAAATAAGTGAATATCTCAATTTTAGCAATTTATTACGTTTTGTTCATATATGAAAACCTCTAGATTTTAGTTTCAATTGATTGATGGATTTTCTTTTATTTTGTGGGTTGTAATTTGGAAATAAAAAATATTGTTAACGTAAGGGCTAGATTTTTGGATCTATCTTGTTAATATTATGCTTGTTTTTGAATTTATTCGGTTAGATAAAAAAATTATTAAGTCAGCCCGTAAATAAAATTTCTTTTAAATTATTCAATGGCACAGAATGGTAAATAAAAAGAAAAAATAAGGGTGAAGTTTTATGAGTACTACAGTTTTAATAAGATAGATTTATTGTAAATGTAAAGGCTAAGTTTGTAAATAAAGAAATTATTTTTAATACTGCTATCCATGTATCTAAACAATCCTCACTATCCATGTTTCCAAACAAAATCATAAAGTAATTCTACTTTAATAAGATAGATAATACAATAGGCAAAGGTTAAATCACAAAAACAAATGACGTCTAAAAGGAAAATAATTTTAAATGTTATGAATCGTTTCTTTAACACCAAAATATTATGAATCATAATTTGTGATTTTAAGCTACATGATTTAGTAAAAATAATGGGTATTTTTATTTTAAAAATGTATGAAATGGGGTATTTTCTAATATCCCTTTACAGATGGGAAAGTAGAAGAGCCTTATATTAGTAAATTTGATAATGCTTCAATGCCAAGTCTTTACAGTATAGAAGAAACAAAAAACTTATTTATATAATAATAATAATAAAACCTTTTATATCCCCATTTTGATGGGTATACTACAACAGAATAAACAAAAAAAGAATAAAAGTCAACAAAATTAAATAAAAATCATGGACAAGTTGGTGGTGGATGACAAAAACCATACCTCAAGGTAGGTGATATATCCTTATGGAGAGATTTTAGCTGTTCTTCTAAATCAGGATCACACATCAACTTCACAAAATCTTTAACTTTCCAGATAACTCTAAATTTTCTTAACTTTACCTTCTTCATGATTATAATATCTCTTAGTCTATGACCAGTAGAGACCGGGACCAGTACTAATCACAATTCTATTTTGGTCGGGCTGATTCTATACCGTTTTTTTGCTAAATGACTAGGGATGTAATCATGTGAATGTAACCATTGCATAGCCAATTGAGTCCATGAGCTAATGTTAAGACAGCTACTAGAAACTAAAAGATAGGATGATTCTTGTGGTTCTTGGGTTTGTCACGTTACATAGAAAGAAGAGAAAGAGAAAGAGAGTCTAGGTCATTGTCATCAATGAAGTTTGGTTTTTGATTGATAAAACTGGTCCCCAGCTTTGGTATTAATTCCATAACATACCCAGAGATTACAAAACCAATACTTAGCCTAAAAGTGATCACAGGATTCTTCAGGCGGGTTTGGTTCAAAGACAACATCTTTTCATCTCCCTATTAAATTTAAAGGCCTAACCATATAACAACAGTAAACTCTAGATACATTGATCCCTTACATTATTAATCATATTGTTTTGTATCATTTGGGATGATGAAATGGGGAAGAAAGAAGCAGGTTTCTTCTTCTTCTTCGGGGTTGTCTCGTGCTCATCCTGTTTCTTGGTTCTCGAAGTTGAGTGGTTCTTCTAACTTGAAACCTGCAAAAGAGAAGAAGCAGGATGATCAACCTAGCCAGAAGATGTCTTCCAAGTCTTCCTTGAGTTCTACTAAACGTCGAAACGATATTCATGAGAGCAGCAAAAGGGTACAAAGAGTATCAGAAGAAAAGGAGAACGCTGCAACAAGATCAGAAAATATGGAATCAAATGAGAAGTTTGAAGAGATAATGAGCAGTGTGAGGAAGAAAGTAAGAGATTTCCAAAGGGAGACGCGTAGCTTTCAGGAAGTAGAGGCAAGGAACAGAGACAGAGAAACAGTGATCATGACGCCAAGAGTTCAGGTGAACAGAGATAGGCAGCAGAGATGTGAGAGACGTGACCAAAAGCTTCTTGAACAAAAGCCAAAGAGACCAGAACAAGACGCAGAGGTTAAAGTGAAGAAACCAGCGAGAAGGACAAGTACAAGTAACATTAGAGAGACTCTTGTGGCTCACCAGTGGCAGCATCTTAAGGAGACAAAACTAAGAGAAGTGAAGCTAACAGCTGACAAACAGAGGAAATCTATGTACCTAAGAAGGGAGCTAGGAGCAAAAGAAAAGAGCAAGGTTAGAGTCTTTTCACCAAGATCATCTGAAAAATGCAGAGTTAAAGCTATTGAAGACTTGAAGAAGGCTAAACTGAGAGCAAGGGAGCAGGAGGTAGATGGAGGGATGGAGAATGAAAGCTTTGCAGTAGTGAAATGCTCGAGGGATCCTAAGAAGGACTTTAGAGATTCAATGATTGAGATGATCATGGAGAATGGTATCAATCACCCTGAAGAACTAAAAGAGCTTCTGGTTTGTTATCTAAGACTCAATAGTGATGAGTATCATGACATGATCATCAATGTGTTTCAGCAGGTGCATAATGATTTAGTTGTAGAATAGTAATATGCATTGGATTAATTATTCTGATTTGTTAATGTTTTACACTTTCTACTATGCAACTCTGCTAATTTCATACAACCATATTGTTCACCATTCATCAGTTCAAAAAGTTAGAGAGCTTGGTCTAACAAACCAACATTATTGCAGGCAGATAGAATAGCGATACTGTTTGGTAGAGCTGGGCGTTTGGATATCCGTTCGGATTTGGGTTGGGTATTTTGGATGTTCGGGTATAGAGGTATAAACTCCGTTCGGATATTTCTAATTTTTGGGTCGGGATTCAGGTATTTAGGATATAACAGAAAAAATCAAAGCATTTAATAAAAAAAACACATAATTCTTGCAAAAAAAAACTACTCTTCCTCTTGCTTTCGTAACACGAGAGAAACAAGGGCAGCTCTATGGATGAAAACTAGTCTCATATGAAGAACCACGAGATGGTACGAGGTGGCTCCGATTGTTACAGTGACGTTTATGGTGGTGATCGTTGATGACGGCAACAACTAATGTCTCCGAGAAACCTTACATGAATCATGAGAAGAACAACATTTTAGAGAAGAAAATCTTGTAGGGAGGGAGATGCAAATGGTGTCTTAATCTCTCACGTTTAAAAGGAGATACATATTCATATATATGTGCAGACGTTTAGGTTACGAAAATAATGATTTTGTATTGATTTTATATATTATCAATTAAACAAAAATCGATTAAGAGAAACCAATCATTACAGATTGGATGAAAAAATGTAGATTTGAGTTAAAGTATACATATGTTCGGATGATTTTGGGTAGTACTTTGGGTTTCGGATATACCCGATTGTGTTCGGATATCCAAACTTGTTCAATACAAAACTCAATCGGGGAATTTACTACTTCGTTTCGGATTCAGGTTCGGGTTTTTCGGGTCGGATTCGGGTTCAGATATCGGATAAAATACTCATGCCTACACTGTTTGGTTTCTCTGTACAATTAAGCATTTCACTGTAAACCTTTAAGGGTCTAGCACTTGGCTTTAGCAATCCACATGTGCTAAGCATTATCATTGAGTTCCAGGAAACCACACATCTTTCACATGCATAGAATCAAACAGCTCCTTCACTTCATTAACCAATCATAAAGTTCCAAGACTCTACATTCCGTTCCTCCATCTCGTCAAACAAACCCACAAGCTTCTTCTACTAACACTACAAGAAAACATCGTTATTCTGAGGGACATACCGAGGGAAACTGAGTTCCTCGGAATTTTCTGATGAAAAACCGAGGAAATACCGAGGAAACCAAGAAATGTGGTTTCCTCGGAATTTCCTCGGAATTTTCCGAGGAAATTCCGAGGAAGACACACTTCCTCGGTATATTCCGAGGGAATACCGAGGAAACCGGGTTCGTCAGAAAAAACCAACGGTGATTTCAAAAATTCCGAGGACTTTTTGTAGCCGTTAGAGAGCCGTTGGGGGGATTTTAAAAATTCCGAGGAAGTGTCGGTTCTCCTCGAAATTTCCTCGTAATTTTCTCAGTATGTCGGCAGGATTTCATCTATAAATTCAGCCACCCCTCTTCCTCTTTATTCCACTCCATTTCTTCTTCTTCCCTCCTACTATCACGATTTTGGTTTCAAAAAAACATGTCTTCTTCAAATTATTTTCGTTCTTGGATCGATCGACCTCATTTGGATCCGGACACGAGATTGCTTACGGAAGAATACCAACGAGGTATAACCGAATTCATGGGGTTAGTTCGCCGACAACCGGAAGCAGAAACATGTAAGTTAAGATGTCCTTGCTCTAATTGTAAAAATAGAAAGGTTATTAAAGAGTGGGATGTTTGGAATCATCTATATTTGAGGGGGTTTACACGAAGTTACAAAATTTGGTATCATCATGGGAAACTAATTATGAACTTGGTAGTACTAGCGAACCTCAGCCGGCGGTTAGATTAGAAGAACCTATTAGAACGGATGTAGATTATGGTGTAGGTACTGAGCAGATGGTAAATGATCATTTTAGAGGGGAAGATTTACCCAATGCAGAAGCTAGGAGATTTTATGATATGTTGGATGCTGAAAAGCAACCATTGTACGAAGGTTGCAGAGATGGTCATTCAGCTTTATCATCTGCTACAAGACTGATGGACATTAAAACAAATTATAACTTGGCTGCAGATTGTGTGGATGCGATAGCTGATTTTGTTAAATGTATTCTACCTGAGGATAATGTAGCTCCAGGTTCATACTACGAGGTTCAGAAACTCGTATCTGGTGTTGGTTTATCTTATCAAGTAATAGATGTATGCAGCGATAACTGCATGATTTATTGGAGGGCGGATGACCACGGATTACATGCAAATTTTGTGGGAAGCCTCGTTATAAAGATATGAATGGAAGAGTTCCAGTGCCATATAAGAGGATGTGGTATTTGCCTTTGACGGAAAGGTTGCAGAGGTTGTATCTTTCGGAACGCACATCGCAACGAATGAGATGGCATGCGGAGTACTCAACAGATGGTGAGATTAGACATCCTTCAGATGCAAAAGCGTGGAAGCATTTTCAATCAAAGTATCCCGACTTTGCGTATTAGAGAAGAAATGTCTACATTGGATTATGTACTGATGGTTTCAGCCTGTATGGAAAGAGTGGAAGACAATATTCTCTATGGCTAGTCATTGTTACACCATACAACTTACCCCCAAACTTGTGCTTGCGACGAGAGTTTTTGTTTCTCTCTATTCTCGTTCCCGGACCAGAGTATCCTAAGAGATCACTTGATGTGTTTCTTCAGCCACTAATATATGAGTTGCAACAACTATGGGCTGAAGGTGCTGAAACATACGATATTTAGTGTAAAGAGAACTTTCAAATGCGGGCAGTGCTAATGTGGACAATAAGTGATTTTCCAGCATATGGTATGTTATCTGGATGGACAACGCATGGGAGGCTATCATGTCCATATTGTCAAGATGACACAGATGCTTTCCAACTAAAGAACGGAAGAAAAACGTGTTGGTTTGACTGTCACAGACGATTCCTACCACCTGATCATCCATACCGTCGGAGTAAGACTTTGTTTAGGAAGAACAAGCAGGTGTTTGATGGTCCACCTGAAGAAGTTAGTGGGAAAGGTTTGAAGACACAACTAAGAGATTTTGGTGCAGCAAGGACGCCAGACGTCGGTGGACATGAGCATTTTCCGGTAGATGCTGTTGGAGAACTACATAATTGGCATAAAAAAAGCATTTTCTGGGATCTGCCATACTGGGAGGATCATCTGCTAAGGCATAATTTAGATGTCATGCATATTGATATGAAATTGTTTGACAATCTCATGAACACGATCCTTAACGTTCAAGGTAAAACAAAGGATAATTTGAAGTCAAGACTGGATTTAGTCGATATATGTGCTCGTTCAGAACTTCTTGTTGATGGGAATGGTAGGGCTCCTTTTCCCATATACCGACTTGATGCAGAGGGAAAAAATGCCTTCTTTGATTGGATTTCAAACGATGTGGAGTTTCCAGACGGTTACGCATCTAATTTGCGTAACTGTATCGACAGAAAGGAAGGAAAGTTTATTGGCTTGAAAAGTCACGATTGCCATGTGTTGATGCAGCGCCTCCTTCTGTTTGCCTTCAAGGAACTATTACCACGAAATGTTCATGAATCAATTGCAGGGATAAGTGATTTCTTCCGCGATTTATGCACCAGATCAGTGACTCTTGAAGGTATTGAAAATCTGAAGACTAACATAGCCGTGATTCAGTGCAACCTTGAGAAGATATTTTCTCCCTCATTTTTTGATGTTATGGAGCATCTTGTTATTCACCTGGCAAGAGAATTGGAACTTGGTGGTCCTGTGCAGTATAGATGGATGTATCTGTATGAGCGGTATATGTTCCATTTGAAGAAGAAGGTGAAAAATTTAAGTAGGGTGGAAGGTTCTATAGTCGCACAAATGATCAATGAAGAAATTTCAAACTTTGCCGAGTACTACTTTCCAGCAGGATTTCAGACCAAAAACAGAAGACCTACTCGGCATGATGATAGAGGCGAATGGGCAACATATCATGTTAAGGTTCCAGATATTTTCACAGATGTTGGACGACTTAGCGGAAAACCAAAGGACCGTCGACTTACTGAGCAGGAGCAAGTCATTTGCAAACATATTTGCTCACCAACTGCGAAGATGTTCTTCAATATGAGAGGTACGTTTATTATCTTACAAATTTTTATTTTAACAAATTAACATTTATACCTTTTTAAAAACATTATTGTCATCACATGTACATGATTTTCATCGCAGAAAAGCGGTTCGAATATAGATACACCACAGAGGAGTAACTAGAAGAAATTAAGCAGAGAGAATTTGCTGGATGGATGTTTACTTATGTGAGTGCCTTAATAAATTAAAATATCATTTAATACATATTTATACAAATTAAAATATCATTTATCACATATTTATACTAATTCATTATATATGTGATATTAATAGGTGTCTGCTGGTTTGGCCAGAGGTGAAACATATGACGATTGGATACGCGAGATGGTGGTTGGACCAAACTATGTTGTGAAGTCATATCCGAGATTTTGTACTCGAGGATATGCATTCACAACTAAAAAGAGGAGACGTTCGCGTACGACCTATGATGCTGGTGTTTGTTCTGCATCAGGAGATGATGTATAATACGGACACATACATGAGATTATGGAAATC
This sequence comes from Moricandia moricandioides, assembly GCA_905132885.1. NCBI lineage: Eukaryota > Viridiplantae > Streptophyta > Magnoliopsida > Brassicales > Brassicaceae > Moricandia > Moricandia moricandioides. The sequence goes on from CAJHQQ010000540.1 coordinate 54,266, forward strand.
AAGTATTTGGGCATTCTTGGATTGCGCTGTACTATTTTCTATTGTGATTGGCACGACAACACTCCAGATCGAGGTGTGAGAACAGATGCATTTGGTGTTACATCAGTACATTCGAGGCGAAAGCTTTATGATCTTTTCATTCTTGCTTCTTAGGCCGATCAGGTAAGTAAATGTTAATTATTCAGAATGATTGATCATAATTTATACTTTTACTAATAATTTTTTAAATGTTACAGGTTTGTTATATCAAGTACCCCGGGTAAGGAACAGAGATGATCCATGGGTTACAGTTACAAGGCTCAACTCGAGAGGCCGAGTTCAGAGAAGTTCTGAGCTGGAAGACCCACTACAACCAATCACATCCGGCAACTTAAGTGTTGCAGAAGATGTAGCTGGAGGTGGCCTTGTAGTCGATTTAACCGACTTCGCAGAGGAAGCCGTCGTTCACGCAGAGAATGAACCAGTTATTGGAGAGTTTCACCAAGATCCAAATTCAGATTTATCTGGTGAGGATGACTCGAAAACAGACTAGCTTCTTTTTTTTTAATAGAAATACCGAGAAAATTCCGAGGGATTTCAGGTTTTCCTAGGAATTTCTTCGGTATATGATTATAAAATACTCTTCCTCGGAATTTTCCGAGGAAATTCTGAGGAAGAAAATAATCTTTAGATTCCTCAGAATTTCCTCGAAAAATTCCGAGGAAATTCCGAGGAACAAGAGGTTTTTAACCGAAAACAACGTTTTGCGGATTGATTAACACGTATATAACCTTCATTAAGTGTCTTAACCAGATTATGAATTCAAAATTTGGTGTTTTAGACGATAACAAACACTTTTACGATTGCATGAATAAAAACCACACAACATAAGAGAAACACTTATACACTTTAATAAACGTTAAAGGGAATACTTACAATTATTTTTGAAATTTTTTTATTTCATGGTTTATGATCATCTATACAAAGAATCCTCAATGGTATGCATTACATTTGTATAAAAAATGAAATACGGCCAAAAAAATCGAGGTTTTGAAACCCCAATTCCTAGTTCCTCGGAAAATTCCGAGGAAATTCCGAGGAGGGTACTGTCCGTCGGAATTTATTTATCCGAGAAAACTAATCCGCGTGAAAATTTTCGCGAACCCTAAGTTAATGATTCCGACGGAATTCCGACGACCCCGTGTCCGTCGGAATCGTTAAATACATAACATAACACTTCTTCTTCTTCTTCTCCGCCGCATCTCTCTCATTTCTCTCATCTCTCTCATTTCTCTCTGATCTCTCTCAACTCTCGCCGGCGAGTTCACTACCCAACCCCACATCTCTACTCCACTTCTAAAATCATGTAAGAATCTATGTAAACCTTGTATTTTTCAATTTTTTAGGGTTTGTGAGATTAGATTTTCGAATTTTAGGTTGTTTGATGGATAGTTTAGGATTGAATGGGTAGTTTAAGTTAGGATTGTTGTTTTGATTGTTGTTTTAGTTTTTTTTGGAATTATTTTTGTATTTTTAAAACGTTTTTTGATTTTTAAAAACGTTTTTTTGATTTTTAAAAACATTTTTCGATTTTTAAAAACGTTTTTCAAGTTTCCAGTAATAAAATATGTATAATAAAATGTTTTTTTTAAAATTTTAAAAATATTTATAAAGCTTTTTCTATATTTATAAATGATTTATAATTTTTTATACATATATATATATATATATATAAATCCTGTATAATAACAATTTTCAAAAATTTTAATAATTTTTATACATATATATATGTATAAATCATGTATAATAACAATTTATAAAAAAATTATAGTTTTAATATATTAAAACTATTTTTGTAATTATTAAACTATTTTTGTAATTATATATATAAATCATGTATAATAACAATTTTTAAAAAAATTATTAAACTATTTTTGTAATTATTAAAAAAATAAACATTTTTAATATCTATAAAACCTCTTTTGTGATTAAAAACTATTATTTGGGATTTTTTAAAAATATATATATATATATATATATATATATATATATACATGTCTTATGATGATCAGAGCCGACCTCGACAGTGTCGTAGTCGTGGTGGTACGGGGAGCCACTTCATTCAAGGTTCTGTATCGCCCCAGAGCTCTTACCATACATCTCCCTCTCCATTTCCCTCTCCTGCTCCTCCCGCTCCCATTGCTGCACCCGCTCCTGCTCCTTCTCCTGAGGGTCCTCCAGGAGTGATGAGAGTTGCGGAGTTTGTTCGACAGCCGGGTCGTGACCATCTTCCCTATCTCACTTCGTATCCACATGGTCGGGGTCAAACATGGTAATTAAACCTATTTTTTTCATTAAAATTTGATTCATTTTTAATAATTTGTTCTTTTTATTAGGTTCAACCGATCCTCGAACGGGATCAGTGCATGGATCAACCGTATGATGTACTCGGCCCTCGACAAGGGACATCCGACTTTCACCGAATTCCCTGCCGACAGGTAGCATCTGTGGTTTCAACAGTTTGCGGTAAGTATTCTAATTTTTTACTTATATTTTTAATCTTTAATATAAATTTTCTACTAATAGTGTTTTATTTTCAGCAAGAATTCAACTGGAATGCCGATGATACCTTGTATATCTATCACCAATTCGTCCATAAAGTTATGGAGAACTATGAGAAGCAGATCCACGAGTGGAAGAAGAAGTGGGAAATAAACAAGGTTGGTTTTTATTTATTAAACAATTTTTTAATTTAATAAAAAAAAATATTTATTTAACAATTTTTTTTTATTAAAAGGTCCCAAAGTCGATGAACCTCACGGTCTGGCATGAGTTGGGTGTACATTGGAGTAAGGATGAGACGAAACAAACTTCTTCCACCAACTCCACCAACCGCATGAGCGACCGTAAAGGGAAGGACATCTTCAAGCATAACTTGGGTGCTCAATCTATTGCCACTATGGGGGATCGCATGGTAAGCTAGTCGCTTTTTATTCTATTATTTAAGTTTTTAAATTTTATTTTCCGTGCATTTCTTCTAATTACTAATGTTTGTTTAATTTATGTTTTTTTCAAGGCGGAAGAAAATGAGGGCGAGCCGGTTGATGATTTCGCCCTAATGAAGAGGGCGTATACCAACAAGAAGACCGGCCAGATTGATGATGGTGTTGTGAAGGATGTGGTCACCCTTATCGACACTCAGCTGGAAGACGAAGTGTCTCAGCTTCAAACCGAGGATGACGATTCGACGGGTTCGACCTACTTGCCTCGGGTTCGGATCAACGAAATCGTTGAATCGGTAAGTTCTTTTTTTAAAGTTCAATTCATCTTTTATAGTATTTAAATTTGGCACTTTTCTATTTCAGTCGGTTCCAAAGAAGAAGGGACGTTTGTTCAGTTTGGGTCGTCGGTCCCGGTCGGTTCCGTCTTCTGCTGCACCACCGCCATTTGTTGATCCAGAAGTACTTATGGGTCAGTTGCAGGACAAAGATGATCGCATATCTGTGTTGGAGACCCAGATGGCGACTCAACAGGCGGGCTTTGAGGCACAGAGGAAGCTGAACGAGCAAATGATGGAGATGATGAGGAGGTTCCACCCGAACGAGGTGTTCCCGAGCATGCCAGACCCGAATGCCCAAAACCTGTAGTTTTTTTTGCAAAACTCTGAGTGTTTTATTTTTATTTGTACGACTTTGAATTTTATATAATATGTTTTAAATTTTAATTTTAATTTTATATTTTTGAATTTAAATTTCAAAAATTTCATTTAAAAAAAAAAAATTTGGATATTCCGAGGAACCCTGTTCCTCGGTATATTCTGAGGGAGATGTTCCTCGGTATATTCCAAGGGAGATGTTCCTCGGAATATACCGACGAACAGGGTTCCTTGGAAAATACCGAGGAAGACTGTTCCTCGGTATATTCCGAGGGAGGAGTTTCTTGGAATTTTCCGAGGGAGAAGTTCCTCGGAATATACCGAGGAACAGGGTTCCTTGGAATTTTCCGAGGGAAGCCTTCCTCGAAATTTTCCGAGGACCAGCCTTCCTTGGAAACATTCGTCGGAACTTCCGATGATTCGTCCCTCAGAATAGTCCTCGGTATATACCGAGGGATAACTTCCTTGGTATATTCCGAGGACTTTTCCGATGAACAGTGATCCTCACAGTTTCCTCGTAATTTTGGTTCCTCGGAATTCCGTCAGAAAATTCCGAGGGAAAATAAAATTTCGAGGAGTTTTTTCCGAGGACATATTTCCTCGGTATGTCGTCGGAATACGTTTATTCCGACGACATACCGACGATTTTGGCCCTCGGAAAAAGTCTGTTTTCTTGTAGTGTAAACCCTTCTCGACGTAAGGACTCAAAAACATCTCTCTCTCTCTCTCTCTCTCTCTCTCTCTCTCTCTCTCTCTCTCTCTCTCTCTCTCTCTCTCTCTCTCTCTCTCTCTCTCTCTCTCTCTCTCTCTCTCTCTCTCAAGCATTCCATTGAGCACTTCACGCGTAATCTCACGAAAAGGCTCGTGAATATGCCTTCGCAAAACCCAGCGACACACTTTCAACACAAACCTGAAGTTGTACTTATCTGGAGAACACATGACCAAGAACCATTTTACTGAACGCGATGCGGTTGAGAATGAAGTGAGCATAATAGGCTGTTTTGGGTTCTGGGTTTGCGATGCCGAAGGCAAGCTTGCTCCCTAAGAAACTTGTCGCAAGAAAATACAGGCTTGAAGCATAAAGGGTATGAGTTTGGTATATCTCCGACACAGATTTGGCTGTCTCTGTAAATGTAAATGTCATAATCGGCTGTGGCTCAACGATTTTCTTGAAATTATTCGTCTTACAAAACGCAACATTTATCCACTTTGTATAAAATTGGTGGATAGAGATGGTAATGAGAGCCCAATACCGCGGGCTGGACCCAATAAGGCTCATATTGGGATGGGTTTGGGCAGCCTAAATCATGGCCCATCTCGGAGCAGGCCTCGCGGGTCAGACTTGTGCGGGACTGGGCCATTTGCAGTATGCGGGACAAATGAGAACCCACAACACAAGTCATTTGTCTCCTCACCTGAAAAAAAAACACGGGAGAGAGAGAGTTAAAAAGATATGAAATGATGTTTGCTTATGTGTTTTTCTCCAAACAGGTTTATCCTACGTACAAGGCGTGTAAGTTGAGTAAACTCCTCTCCCCCCTGACATTGTATTCACAAGCCTTTAAATAGCCATATCAGTTACACAAAGTTAGGAGAGATCTTAGCTATACAATCGCTATCTACGGAAATATCTCAACCGAGGTTGTTACAAAGAATATTCCTATGCTATCACCCTCCCTCAGTCACATCATCGGGGTGTCGAATATTGAGACTGGTCCGCAACTCTTGGAATAGCGTCGTGGGTAATCTTTTTGTGAAGACATCAGCGAACTGAAGGGAAGAGGGCACATAAAGGACGTTGACTTCACCAAGCTGCACTTTTTCTCTCACAAAATGGATGTCTATTTTGACTTGTTTGGTGCGTTGATGATGTACTGGGTTTCGAGTTAGATAGACTGAACTGATATTGTCGCAGTAGACAATGGATGCTTTTGTGAGATGAAAACCAAGCTAAGACAAGAGGTTTCTGGTCCATGTTAGCTCAGACACTGCGTTGGCTATACCCTTGTACTCAACTTCAGAACTCGAGCGAGACACCGTTGGCTGCCGTTTTGAGGACCATGAGATGAGATTAGGACCGATATAGATGCAGTAACCTGATGTAGATCTTCTTGTATCTGGAAAACCATCCCATCCAACATCTAAATAGGCAACAAGGTATGAGATGGAGCCCTTACGAAGTTGAAGACCTAATGATTTTGTGCCTTGAAGATAGCGGATCATGCGCTTGAGGGCATGAAGGTGAGGAAGGCGAGGATTGTGCATGTAGAGGCAGATTTGATGGACAGCATATGCGATGTCAGGACTTGTAAAGGTTAGATATCGTAATGCTCCTGCTAGTCTCCGATATTGAGTCGGGTCAGGTATTGCATCACCGTCATCGACAGAAAGCTTGGATTGTAAGTCAACATGTGTTGAAACTGTTTTGCACTGTTCCATACCTGCACGCTTAATTATGTCATCAGCATATGAAATTTCACTCAAGAAAATCCCAGTTGTGTTGAATTTTGCCTTTATACCGAGAAAGAAATGAAATTTTCCAGAGTCAGACATGAGAAATTGTTTTTGTAGCTGCGACACGATTTTCTGGAGTAATTTTGAATTAGATGTTGTCAGAATTATGTCATAGAGAAGAAGGTAAGCTCTAAGCCCATGCTTGTTGAAAACAAAAGGAGAAGTATCGCTCTTGCTGCAGGAAAAACCAAGGTTAGTTATGAAAGAAGAAAACCGCGAGTTCCAGTCCCTAGGAGCTTGATTTAGGCCATATATAGCCTTGTTTAACTTGCACACATGGTTGGGGAAGTCTCTGCTAGTATAGCCAGGAGGCTGGTGCATGTAAATCGTTTCATCAAGCACGCCGTGTAGAAAAGCGTTTTTCACGCCAACTCCACCAACCGCATGAGCGACCGTAAAGGGAAGGACATCTTCAAGCATAACTTGGGTGCTCAATCTATTGTCACTCTGGGGGATCGCATGGTAAGCTAGTCGCTTTTTATTCTATTATTTAAGTTTTTAAATTTTATTTTCTGTGCATTTCTTCTAATTACTAATGTTTGTTTAATTTATGTTTTTTTCAAGGCGGAAGAAAATGAGGGCGAGCCGGTTGATGATTTCGCCCTAATGAAGAGGGCGTATACCAACAAGAAGACCGGCCAGATTGATGATGGTGTTGTGAAGGATGTGGTCACCCTTATCGACACTCAGCTGGAAGACGAAGTGTATCAGCTTCAAACCGAGGATGACGATTCGACGGGTTCGACCTACTTGCCTCGGGTTCGGATCAACGAAATCGTTGAATCGGTAAGTTCTTTTTTTAAAGTTCAATTCATCTTTTATAGTATTTAAATTTGACACTTTTCTATTTCAGTCGGTTCCAAAGAAGAAGGGACGTTTGTTCGGTTTGGGTCGTCGGTCCCGGTCGGTTCCGTCTTCTGCTGCACCACCGCCATTTGTTGATCCAGAAGTACTTATGGGTCAGTTGCAGGACAAAGATGATCTCATATCTGTGTTGGAGACCCAGATGGCGACTCAACAGGCGGGCTTTGAGGCACAGAGGAAGCTGAACGAGCAAATGATGGAGATGATGAGGAGGTTGCACCCGAACGAGGTGTTCCCGAGCATGCCAGACCCGAATGCCCAAAACCTGTAGTTTTTTTTTGCAAAAACTCTGAGTGTTTTATATTTGTTTGTACGACTTTGAATTTTATATAATATGTTTTAAATTTTAATTTTAATTTTATATTTTTGAATTTAAATTTCAAAAATTTCATTTAAAAAAAAAAAATTTGGATATTCCGAGGAACTCTGTTCCTCGGTATATTCTGAGGGAGAAGTTCCTCGGTATATTCCGAGGGAGATGTTCCTCGGAATATACCGACGAACAGGGTTCCTTGGAAAATACCGAGGAAGACTGTTCCTCGGTATATTCCGAGGGAGGAGTTCCTTGGAATTTTCCGAGGGAGAAGTTCCTCGGAATATACCGAGGAACAGGGTTCCTTGGAATTTTCCGAGGGAAGCCTTCCTCAAAATTTTCCGAGGACCAGCCTTCCTTGGAAACATTCGTCGGAACTTCCGATGATTCGTCCCTCAGAATAGTCCTCGGTATATACCGAGGGATAACTTCCTCGGTATATTCCGAGGACTTTTCCGATGAACAGTGATCCTCACAGTTTCCTCGCAATTTTGGTTCCTCGGAATTCCGTCAGAAAATTCCGAGGGAAAATAAAATTTCGAGGAGTTTTTTCCGAGGACATATTTCCTCGGTATGTCGTCGGAATACGTTTATTCCGACGACATGCCGACGATTTTGGCCCTCGGAAAAAGTCTGTTTTCTTGTAGTGTAAACCCTTCTCGACGTAAGGACTCAAAAACATCTCTCTCTCTCTCTCTCTCTCTCTCTCTCTCTCTCTCTCTCTCTCTCTCTCTCTCTCTCTCTCTCTCAAGCATTCCATTGAGCACTTCACGCGTAATCTCACGAAAAGGCTCGTGAATATGCCTTCGCAAAACCCAGCGACACGCTTTCAACACAAACCTGAAGTTGTACTTATCTGGAGAACACATGACCAAGAACCATTTTACTGAACGCGATGCGGTTGAGAATGAAGTGAGCATAATAGGCTGTTTTGGGTTCTGGGTTTGCGATGCCGAAGGCAAGCTTGCTCCCTAAGAAACTTGTCGCGAGAAAATACAGGCTTGAAGCATAAAGGGTATGAGTTTGGTATATCTCCGACACAGATTTGGCTGTCTCTGTAAATGTAAATGTCATAATCGGCTGTGGCTCAACGATTTTCTTGAAATTATTCGTCTTACAAAACGCAACATTTATCCACTTTGTATAAAATTGGTGGATAGAGATGGTAATGAGAGCCCAATACCGCGGGCTGGACCCAATAAGGCTCATATTGGGATGGGTTTGGGCAGCCTAAATCATGGCCCATTTCGGAGCAGGCCTCGCGGGTCAGACTTGTGCGGGACTGGGCCATTTGCAGTATGCGGGACAAATGAGAACCCACAACACAAGTCATTTGTCTCCTCACCTGAAAAAAAAACACGGAAGAGAGAGAGTTAAAAAGATATGAAATGATGTTTGCTTATGTGTTTTTCTCCAAACAGGTTTATCCTACGTACAAGGCGTGTAAGTTGAGTAAACTCCTCTCCCCCCTGACATTGTATTCACAAGCCTTTAAATAGCCATATCAGTTACACAAAGTTAGGAGAGATCTTAGCTATACAATCGCTATCTACGGAAATATCTCAACCGAGGTTGTTACAAAGAATATTCCTAGGCTATCACCCTCCCTCAGTCACATCATCGGGGTGTCGAATATTGAGACTGGTCCGCAACTCTTGGAATAGCGTCGTGGGTAATCTTTTTGTGAAGACATCAGCGAACTGAAGGGAAGAGGGCACATAAAGGACGTTGACTTCACCAAGCTGCACTTTTTCTCTCACAAAATGGATGTCTATTTCGACATGTTTGGTGCGTTGATGATGTACTGGGTTTCGAGTTAGATAGACTGAACTGATATTGTCGCAGTAGACAATGGATGCTTTTGTGAGATGAAAACCAAGCTAAGACAAGAGGTTTCTGGTCCATGTTAGCTCAGACACTGCGTTGGCTATACCCTTGTACTCAACTTCAGAACTCGAGCGAGACACCATTGGCTGCCGTTTTGAGGACCATGAGATGAGATTAGGACCGATATAGATGCAGTAACCTGATGTAGATCTTCTTGTATCTGGAAAACCATCCCATCCAACATCTAAATAGGCAAAAAGGTATGAGATGGAGACCTTACGAAGTTGAAGACCTAATGATTTTGTGCCTTGAAGATAGCGGATCATGCGCTTGAGGGCATGAAGGTGAGGAAGGCAAGGATTGTGCATGTAGAGGCAGATTTGATGGACAGCATATGCGATGTCAGGACTTGTAAAGGTTAGATATCGTAATGCTCCTGCTAGTCTCCGATATTGAGTCGGGTCAGGTATTGCATCACCGTCATCGACAGAAAGCTTGGATTGTAAGTCAACATGTGTTGAAACTGTTTTGCACTGTTCCATACCTGCACGCTTAATTATGTCATCAGCATATGAAATTTCACTCAAGAAAATCCCAGTTGTGTTGAATTTTGCCTTTATACCGAGAAAGAAATGAAATTTTCCAGAGTCAGACATGAGAAATTGTTTTTGTAGCTGCGACACGATTTTCTGGAGTAATTTTGAATTAGATGTTGTCAAAATTATGTCATAGAGAAGAAGGTAAGCTCTAAGCCCATGCTTGTTGAAAACAAAAGGAGAAGTATCGCTCTTGCTGCAGGAAAAACCAAGGTTAGTTATGAAAGAAGAAAACCGCGAGTTCCAGGCCCTAGGAGCTTGATTTAGGCCATATATAGCCTTGTTTAACTTGCACACATGGTTGGGGAAGTCTCTGCTAGTATAGCCAGGAGGCTGGTGCATGTAAATCGTTTCATCAAGCACGCCGTGTAGAAAAGCGTTTTTCACGCCAAGTTGATGGATTGGCCATTCCTGCGCAAGACTCACACTTATGACAGTTCGTATGGAAGCTGGTTTGACAACTGGGCTGAACGTCTCGGTGTAGTTAATACCCTCTTCTTGTGACTTTCCTTTAGCAACAAGCTGAGCTCTATGTCGTCGAACAGAGCCATCTGCGTTTAGTTTATGCTTATAAAGCCACATACAACGAACAACGTTAGTATTGGTCGGCCTTGGTACAAGATCCCAAGTCCGAGTCTTATCAAAGGCATTAATTTCATCATCCACTGCTGACTTAAAATTAGGATCCGATTGAGCTTTTATGTGGCTAGTTGAAATGAGTGAAACAGTTGAAAGTAAGATGAATTGTTTCTTTGGCTTTTTATTACCTGTTTTACTCCTAGTTTGCATCGAGTGACGATTTATGTTTTGTGCATGGACTAAGTAGAGGGAGGTGGTACCCCGAGAAGAAGTGTTTGTGGGCTGAGGAACGTTTGGAGATGGAGCATGTATGTTGATTAAAGGAGGACTTGATTGAAGAATCTGTTTAAAGAGTTGGGATGGCTCATCTTGCGGCTGAAGAAAGTGGTAGGAGGAAGTAGAGGATTAAGGTTCAGCGGCATGAAATATTGTCTCGTCAAAGAAGACATGACGAGAGATTATAATCTTTCTTTTCTTTAGTTCCAAGAACCGATACCCGCGATGTAGAGAAGGGTAGTCTAGAAATAGACATGGAGTGGAGCTAGCTTGTGAGGTTGGAATGATTGAGGTTTGGAAATCAAAGGCATCCAAGGACCCTGATATGATCATATTTAGGAGTTGTATGGAAAAGCATTGTAAAAGGAATTTGATTTTGTATTGAAACAGAGGGTAGTATATTTAAGATATGGACATCAGCGTTGAGAGCCTCTATCCAGTACCCTGCAGAAGATGAGCTTAAAATAACAGAGAACGGATGACATTATTAATGGTGCGAATCATGCGTTCTGACTTGCCATTTTGCTGAGATGTATGAGGACAAGAATATCGAATTTGAATCCCATTTGAATGACAATGTTCCTGAAAATCAGAGTTGTTATACTCTCCCCATTATCGCATTGTAATGATTGAATTTGAGTTTTGAATTGATTTTGAACATAGGCTGAGAAAATTAAGAATTTTGAGTATACCTCAGTTTTGCGACGTAAAGAAAAGATCCAGACGAAATGAGTATAGTCATCAAGAAGAACATAGTATTTTAGCCCACTGATGCTTGAAACAGGGGATGACCATACGTTTGAATATATGAGTTGAAAGGTTTTAGAAGTGAATGTTTCAGATTTAGAAAATGGTAGTTTTATTTGTTTCCCCAATTGACATGTCTCACAAGAAGACTGAAGGCTTTCATTATTACAAGTAATTAAGTTTGAAGAACGTAAAGACAGCAAGGAGTTATTATTCAAATGAGCTAATCTTTTGTGCTAGAGAGTAGACGAGAAAGATAAAAACGAAGTAGAAGGTTGTGTTGGGAGAGGAGATGCATGAACGAAATAGAGATATCCAGAACTGTTACTGCGCAGAAGAGCCTCCCGAGTTTGAAGATCCTTCACAGTAAATCCAAAGGGGTCAAACTCAACAAAACAAAAATTATCTTTGATGAATTTTTGAACAAAAATCAAGTTTTTAACGATTTGAGGAGTAATGAGAAACTGATTAAGAGATAGAGAACGGGAAGGAGAGTTTAGAGTTGTGTTACCAGAAGAGATTACCGGAATCCTATTCCCGTTGCCAACAATTAGACAATGATTGATATCTTTAGTAAGCTTAGACTTGAGTATACCTTCATTTGCAGCCATGTGACTAGTGGCACACGAATCCATATACCATTCTCCTGTCGATGGATCAGCTAGAGTCATAGTGTTGAAGGCGTTGGAGACGTTTGTGGTAAGTTGGGGATCAGTCATGAACACATTTGCCTGATGAGGGATTGTTGGGCGTGCTCCAAGTAATCCTCATTGTGCTTGATAACCAGGGAAGAACTTTCCCCAATATGGATATTGCGGTTGTTGCCATTGCTGGAAGGGAGGAGAACATAAATTATTTGCTGGCCAATTCTGATGATAAAAGCAGTTGTTGTTGTTGCGACCTCTGAATCTGTTTCCAGTGTTACGGTGAGACCCACATGTGTTGTTGTAAACCGATTTGTTGCGAGTTGGCTGAGGGAGGGCGTGGTTATGTTTTTCTTCAGTGACCGTGAGGATTATTGAAGAAGACGTATGATCTGAAGTTGTTGCTGACGGCTTTTTGAACTTACTGATCTGCTTCTCCTCCATCTCAAGCATTGATCGTGCAGATTCAAAAGAAGGGAATGGCTCACGATGTTTAATAACATTTATTATGTTATCAAACCTTTCATTTAGTCCATTGAGGAGGTACATGACCAAGGTACGATCTTTCACTGGAGCATCGACATTAGCTAGAAGATCGGAGAGAGACTTCAACTTTTGGCAATATGCTTTAATGGTGAGATCTCCTATATCAGTATTGCGAAGTTCGTTGTCAATTTGTATCGCTCTGGCTCCTTGTTGTTCTGAAACTGGTTTTCAATTCGGATCCATATGTCTCTGGCTGTACCTCTAGTCTTGAAAGAACTGCGAAATAGTTTGTCAGCTAAGGTCCCATAAAGCCACAGTTTCACCATTCCATCTTGTTTGTACCACACAGTGTCATCAGCACCAGTAGGAGCAGAAGATCCATCAATATGTCCAGAGACGTCGAACGCTAGGCAGTGCGTGTGGAAGAGTTCACGCCATGCATCATAATTGTGACTTGTGATTGTCAAGATCAAGAATGATCGGGATATGGGACTTGATGTTGGTAACTCCGAACGCCCGATCAAAATTTGCAGGAGGAGCTGCTGCCATTGCAAAGAGTAAGGTCGAGAAAATGAATGAGAAGAAGAAGAAGAGCAAGAAATTAGAAGAAACGATCAAGAACACTATGCTTTGATACCATGTAAGTTGAGTAAACTCCTCTCCCCCTGAAGTTTTATTCACATGCCTTTAAATAACCATATCAATTACACAAAGTTAGGAGAGATCTTAGCTATACAATATCTATCTACGAAAATATCTCAACCGAGGTTTTTACAAAGAATATTCATATTTTATCAAAGTGTTTATTGAACCTGGCCTCGAGATAGCTCATATAAAGATCCAAAACAAGTTTATCTGCAACTGGCGCTTTTGTGTTTGAGGTTTGGTTATACTTGTTCAGACTATTGTATAAACACCATATCAGATTAAGAACAAAGGTTTATATACACTCAGATGGTTGTTTCCTATGCAATACATGTATCACTTTGCATCACTTTTGATGTTTCACATTGCATTCCATTCTCTGATATTTGAATTTTTCATGAGTAGGCTCATCTAATATGCGGGGCGGGAGTGGTCATAGGTTTGAGGTACCGCGGGTCAAGGCTGGACGACCTGCAGAGATCCTAATGAAATGAAACCCGCTGCGGGGTGGGACAAACTGGCATGGAACATACGGCTGACTCGGTCCGATCAAGCTCAAGAGTAAATTTCGTATATTTGTGTCTGGTCCGGTTTGGTCCAAAAATATTTTGGGCATATGTTTTAAAATGTCCGGTCTTAAAAAGAATTTTTGAATTTTGAGTTTTTGTACTTCTTAAAATAATTTACTATTATATATTTATATATGCGATTTCCACTATTTTAAAACCTTATGTATTTATATATGTGATTTCCACTATTTTAAAACCTTATGTATTTATATTTGTGATTTCCAATATTTTAAAACATTATATATTTATGTGTTATTTTCACTATTTTAAAATTTCATAAAATATTAGTCTTAACTTTGCTTTCAAATATAAAGTTAGTTTTCAAAGGAATTTAGATTGTTTTAAAACGCTTGAAAACTGTGTTATAAGCAATTATAAAAACATAAAAACTACCAAAAAGTTTCTTATTAATTTATATAATATCATTATTAATAAAAGAAATTTTTTTATTAATATCCTTTTTTGTTACAAGAAATATGTCAATTTTCAAATAAAAATACTTTTTCCTTTTTAATATATTGATCTACTGTTTCTTTTAAAACGGGTATATATAAATTCATATAAGCCTTGGCTATAATATTTCATAAGAGAATTTTGATCTCCTTTCTTTCTCAAAAAAATTTTGAGCGCTAGTTTCACAACTTTTATCAGGAACCAATCAGACATCACAAGTCGACATGGATAAAGGAGAGATTCCAGAGGATGCCAACGAGCGTAAGCAATATCAATCTTTCAGTTTCTTTTTTTTAACATGGGTTCTTTATTCTATGTTTTAACCTAATAATTGCTTTGCTTATTGTTCTTTGGTGATAATAGATTGCCCTGGTCCCCTAGCCGAAACTGCTGGCAAGTCAGAGTCTTGCGCAGGTTGCCCTAATCAACAAGCCTGTGCCACTGGCACTGCTCCTAATGGACCTGATCCAGGTTCAAATCTACCTTGTCACAATTACAACACTTATCTGTTTGCTACCAATGTGATATATTAAGCGATTTTTTGGTTCAGATTTGGTAGCTATAGCTGAAAGAATGGCTACCGTGAAGCACAAGATACTGATTCTTTCTTGCAAAGGAGGGGTTGGTAAGAGCACATTCTCAGCTCAGCTCTCGTTTGCCCTAGCTGGCATGGACCATCTTGTAGGCCTGATGGACTTAGATATATGCGGGCCAAGCATGCCCAAGATGTTAGGCCTCGAAGGGCAGTCCAGTCACAACAGCAACTACGGATTAACCCCAGTTTATGTGGAACACAACCTCGGTGTCGTGTCCATATCTTTTATGCACTCCGAGTCTGATGATCAGCCTGCCATCTGGAGAGGTCCACGCAAGGACGGTCTCATAAAGAAGTTTTTGAAAGACGTTTACTGGGGAGATCATATTGATTACCTTGTGGTTGATACCCCACCAGGCACCTCAGACGAACACATCACCATCGTCAAGTGTCTTTTAGACACGGGGATCGACGGTGCTATCATCGTTACTACTCCTCAAGAAGTGGCCATGGTCGACGTCAGAAAGGGAGTGAACTTTTGCAAGAGAGTTGGGGTCAATGTGCTAGGTGTAGTGGAGAACATGAGTGGTTTAGTTCAACCGTTGAGTGATGTCAAGTTCATGAAGATGGGCTCCTCCGTGGACGTGACACAAGACATGATCTCTTGCGTAAGAGAGAATGCACCAGAGCTTATAGATGATGTCTATGTGTGGAGCCAAGTGTTTGACAGCAGTGGAGGAGGTGCAGAGAGAATGTGTGAGGAAATGGGAGTGGCGTTTCTTGGGAAAGTTCCTTTGGATCCACAGCTTGGCAGAGCAGCCGAACGAGGTAAGTCATGTTTTGAGGGTAACAAGTGTTCTGTAAGCGCGCCTGCGCTTAAGAGCATCATCGAGAAAGTTGTTGCTTCCATAAAGATGAAGGAAGACATGAGTGGAGTAGAGAAGAAAGAAACCCCATAAACCCAAGTGAGAGCAGCCTTTGTTTGTTTTATATTATGCTTATCGACATTATTAGTTCACATGTCGAACAAGAGTTTTAGTATGAAAATTTTAACCACAATCCACAACGTCTTGTTTAACTCTAGATCACACAAACCGTTACAAGATGGAAATAACTGAAACGCGAATTAGATTTCTAAATAGGTATGTATTGAAGAAAATCCAAATAGTGAAGTACATTATCTCAACATGAAACGACATATGTTAGGTAATTCTTTGTAAAACTTGATCCTACATTGAGTGGTTTATATATATATTGAAAAGAAATTTTGGACAACAAGATGTATCTTTGCATTACATGTTATTACAGTATGAAAAATAGTTAACAGTCTTTTTTTAATCGAAAATTCAGTCTGTTTTTTTTTTTCAAATAAAGAAAACATGCAAGGTTTCGTTCCTTGGTTATTTATTATGATTACGAAATTTAGGCCTAACATCGTAACAACCCCTGCAAAGTTTTTAAGGCTAAGCTTCTATAGTCCTGCAAATAACAAACCGATGGTGTTGTTAATTTTTACATCTGTCTAACAAAAGCTTAACTTATGAAATTTAACGACCACTTAACCCTGATTGTCTACTAGGAATTTAGGACCAAAGAAAAAGTCGTAACTTTACAACGACAAATGTACTGTGATTCTTCTGTAATATCAAAAGATCAAGTATGGAATTACGATTCATTGTTAATTAATCCTATTACCAAACTAATATGATGACGAATGTAGCTGTTGATATGTGCATGTTTCTTGTAGTGATACCGCGAAGAGTAGAAGATTAAATTGCACAATAAATCATAATCTTACTAAACAGAAATTCAATAAATCTGAAAAAACACCATTCAGTTTAATTTAAATTTAAGCAAGCATCAAGCAAAAGTAAACTGAGAAATAAATACTTCAAAGGGAAACATAGACTAGAAAGGAAGAAGATAAGAGCGAGCGAGCGAGCTTCACTTTAGTAACAAACAGTTTCAACGTCTAGTAAAACGAAATGGCCTTGGGAGAAAACCCTTCAAGGGTGCTTTACTCATACGTTTGGTCTTGGGTAGAAAGATATATGGACATGTATTTTTACATTTTTCTCTGTTGACTAGAAAGAGTTAAACAGTTTGTTGCTAGGCAATATATTTATTGATACAGAGGGAGAGGATGCGTAATTCCTTTTTGTATGCTCTTTACTTGACAGATGCTTATTGAAATCATTGAGGGTTTCGCAATAATCAGAGTCGCACAATTCGCAAGAAAACATTACGGGTAATTAAATGCAACATCCCTTTCACTCTCACTCAACTTCTGAAGAATGTGTCTTTTTGTCTATGAAACTTGGGAGGAAACAAAGAAAAGAAGCTCAGGGTCTTTTTGTCTATTATTATTTATATTTTTAATAATTTTTACGAATCCTTATTTTATAAATTTAAATTAATTACTATTGATTTAAATATTTACTTTTTAATATTATTAAAATAAATATATAAAACTAAATTAAAATTTTTTATAATATTAGTAAAATTTAAATATTACAATTGAAATATATAAATTCAAACAAGTAATTTAGATATATTGTAATATTATTAAAAATTTAAATATAAAATAAAACATTTACATCACTAGTAACTTAAATTTATAAAATAAGGATTCGTAAAATTTTTTAAAATATAAATAATTATATATTTATTTGAAAAGAGAAACACTAAAAAAGTTGAAGATTTATTTGATAAATCAAAACATAGATATAATTTAATATTTACACACAGTGGAAGACCCAGACAAATTATTTGATGGGGGCACATAATTAATAAAATATTAAGTTAATATAAAAAAATAAAAAAAATTAATATATATATATATATATTATAATTTGTTAATAATAATTTTGAATAACTATAGACTATAAAAACAAACAAAGCACATTTATTTTTATAAATTTTATTAATTATAATACATTTAACATTAATTAAAAATATATAGTAAAAGTTTCTATATGTAAACAACGATATGTCAATGCATAGATATATAACTCTTTTAGCAACAAATTTTAAAATATAAAACTAAAATAAATAATTTTTTATTAATATATTTTAACTAAAATTATTCATTTATTAACAGTTATAAATGCCTATTATTAACACGATAAAATGTGTTTCAAAACAAAATTTAACCTAAATATGAAATATAATAGAAAGAACTATGAAAAAAATAAAGGAAAGATTTGCTAACAAAAACAAAAAAGAATAATATCAAGAATAAAATAAAATGTAGGAAAATGCTAATATAATATAGCTACAGAAACATAAAAGTAAGAAATAAACGTGTCAACAACACATTTATTGTACATCAAATATTAGAATTAAAGGAGAGAATTTTAACAAATTGTTCTATCAAAGTTAAATGGTAAAGCAAAATATATAGAGTAGTATGGGGTACGTGCCCCCGTAGTCGAGATTATAGATCCGCCCCTGTTTACACAATTATATAAAAAAAAATACTTTAGTTTAATTGTTAAGATGCTCAGTGTTGTGATTCCGTTCTATAGTTCAAATCTTAGATGGTGCAGATTCTAAAATGATTCGTTTTGATAAATTAACGGTTGACTAATACAATTGACGGTCAAAATATATAGGTATGATTTTGAGAGTTCATATAGGATTTTCAAATTTTTATTAAGTTCACGATGGAATACGCACTAATATAAAGTTCGTGAAGAAAAAAACACGACTACTAAAGTTCGTGTTTGAAATATGTCATTTTCCGGTTATAGAGTAGTCTCCTGACATGAACTTAAAGGACATACATGTAATGATGAAAGACGGATCCAAAAGCTTATAACCGAGAACAAAGAAACCTATAGCACAAGAAACTAAAAAAAAATACAGATCTAAAGTAGAGATCCTTGACATATCAACATCTCTATCAAGAAGTCAGATGTCCAAGCTGCTCTGTAATTGTATTTACATTCCTCGAGTTCCACCAACATTTCTCACTCCGATCTTCACCTTTCTCTGATTGAACTTCCCGTTGCTCGGTCGAGCCAGGGTTCTCTGTCAAAAGCTGCTGCCAGAATACATCATTTGCTCCTACTGCTGGAGCAGGAGCAACACTGTTCTGTTCTTTCGGAACATCAGGCTCAGAGTTCATATCGATAGTCCTTGGAGAAGGAGGAGATTTAAGACGTATATCGATACTTAGCTGAATGCAAGAAAGAGGAGGGCTTTCAGGACAAGTAGATGATTCATCCACATTAAGTGTCATCATGTTTGTTGTTGATTGTTGTGACATACTCTCACAAGAATCCGATACAAGATTCTCCCAAATCGCTATCGATGACTCCAACTGTTCCACCTGATGCTCCGTTGCATCGTGTGAAGAAGAGCTTGTAGAACCTTCCTCTCTCACAACACCACATGACTTGTTCTCTTCCAACATTGTCTCTAATCCAACCCTAGGGAACCTTCTTTTCCTCTCGTTTGTTTCGGGTAGACATGGAGATAGATTCAGAGCAAGCTCTGGTTTCTCTAACACCTGAGAGACACAAGAAACCATTGTTTTCTGACGCTTCTCCATGCGTTGTAACTGATCTTTGAGTTTCTTAACTTGCTGCTCAAACACCTCTCGTTCCTCCTCGTGTTTATGTAACTCCTCAAGCAACACTTCTTTCTCCTTAGTCAGTCTCTCGATCTGATTGTTCATTCTCTGCCGTTCTGAATCAGTCAACGGGCTTTGCTGAGATTGGAGATTAGGTAAAGAGTGGCTGTGAACAGGTTTGCGTCTATGAATGTTCTTCATAAGATGAGGTTGGCCTCTCACGAAATCATCATTAGCAAACTCCCATTGCTCAGGATCAGCTTTTCTAAAACCCTACAAAACCATAATCAAACTAAACTAAAGACCAAGAAGATGATTGTATCAATCAAGAAACAGAGCATAACTAAATAAACACTTACATATGTGTTAAGCTGTCGGATAAAGCTTGAGAAGTTGTTGTGTTTGAAGAATCTGGGAAGAAGGTCTTTAGAAAACTCTGGAGGATTCCAAACGATGAAACTCTTGTTGCTCTGACTCCACGAGACAATTGCATCTGATGAGGAATCATCAACCATCTCGTACGTTTTGGTGAGGAAAGGTGGGAGTGAGCTTGATGATGAACTTCCATGGTTACTCTCATCCATCTCTAAAAACACTTCCAAATCTAGTAGCTATGGATACTACACACTAAAGATCAAAACTTTCGATTCAGCAACTCCAAAAACAGAGTAATCCCTCCAAAAACAGAGTGATCCGTACAAAAAAACAGAGTGAGGGAGAAAGCTGTTAAACTCACCTCTGTTTTGCAATGAAGCTGATCAAACAGAAGCTTCTAAGAAACCCACAAGAAAAACTCTAAAATTCAACGAATCTTGATCCCTTTTGCATCAAATCTCACCTAATCAGATCAAAGAAGGAGAAAAAAAAAACAACTTTGATTCTTCTGGAAACGTCTCTGTTTCTCGAACCCTTGTTTGGACTTGTGGTATTTAATCAGACAGAGAGTTTTAAAAAACAGCAGTAAGTTGTCTGGTTATGCATCTCTCTCTCTCTCTCTCTCTACCATTATTGCTGTGGATTTGTCAAAGATATATGAGAAGACTCTAGTGGAGGGAGAGAGAAGACCGGAGAAAAGTAAACGAGTTGATTGACCCGCCGGTGGTCTAAGAAGGACGAATCGTCAAAGCTTTCGTCGGTTTTGATACGCGTAAAGTCTCTCGAACAAAACTAACGATAAGATGAAATGATTCCATAAAGGTTTGATGAAGTGCGTACCAATCGGACCAACAACACCCAATTTTGCAAAGATTGGGTTTGGTGGAATTTTTTCTTTTTTTTATTAATATTCTTTTTTTATTGTTGTACCTCATGAGATGATGTGAGAGCTGTTTTAATATATATTTTTAAATTAGGATTATAAAAATGTTAAAATTAGTCAATGGCAATGTATTACAGAGATAGGTTCATACAGATCTTGTTTGTGTGTGTTACAAGCATATATGACTCTAGGAAACTTCGTTGTTATCTTTTGAGATTTATAACTATAGAAAGTCTTTTCATTTTTAGGGGGGCACAAAATCGAAAAGTCTTGTTTAAATATTCAAATGTGATAGATAGCATTTGGTAAGTATTGTTGTGCCTATCATCCCTTTTTATTTTTAATTTTTGAACGTCTTAAACTTCTTTTATGAAATTTGATAAGGTCATGAAACACTATGTTACATCTCTACACTTCAACTACCAAACCGGCACAAAAACTTCAGATACTTTTGATCAAAAAAAACTTAAGATACTTAACTTGGAAATTGCATGGTGCATAGTATTTTTTTTAATTACTATGAAGGTCGGGCCGAAACCCTAATCTCCCCAAATCCAAAATCATAGCATGTAATATTGGTTTCATCCCAGTTGTCACTCAAACTAAGAACCTCTAACATTGTGGTCGAAATCCGTTTCAGTTAAACTAATGACCTCTGGTTGCATCGTATATAGTTACATTTAACTATGGCTGAAGTGGTTATTGTTGATAATGTAAACAGTCCCTGATCTAGATTCGAGTCTTCGCGGCTGTCTCTTTCTATCAGCAATGTCCATCCCATTGTGTCTTTCACTGCTTTCTTTGCATTTTCGCATAATGGTCGGCTGGGTTATACATAGTTAGAGAATATATAGTTTCTGACTTCCACGGTGGTTAAATATTTCAAAAGGATTAGCTATTTTATCTCCAGGCTAGCTGCAACTGTATTGTGGATTGTACATGTTGAAACAAGCTCGTGAAAGGCGTGCATGAATCTCTTCAAGTCGCAACGGCATGGTTCCAATTCATTAGTAGAATTGCATTATGTGGAAAAATGAATTAACTTTATCATCTCTAGTGTAAAAAAAAAGCCGGATTTGAAAATATTATAGCATCGCCTAGATCTAATACCACTTAATTATTCGAATGTCAGTCGAATTGAATTTTTTAGGCTCGTATTAGAAACATTTTAATATCAATGTGATTCGGCTAATGCAAATGTTCTCATGATAAAACAATGGATAAAACAGTAAAAGAGTTAGCAAAAAAAAACAGTAAGAGTTTTGCCATTTTCTCTTACTTTTTCTTTGTTTAGAAATTCGCTGGGCGGTATTAATATGTTCAGACTGAACCTAGCGAATTATGAACAGGTTAGAAATTAATCAGGGATTAATCTATGACTCATTTTGTGTGTGTTTAATTGATTACTATATTTTGACCCGTCCTTTGAAAGGGCGAATTTATTTTTTGTTTTAAATTATTTTTGAGAAATTTAATTTTATATTTTTATTTCTTAGTATAATATTAGTGTTTAATATTAATTAATTTATTTTAATTTTTAATAATTATATGAAATATGTCAATAACTAATTATATAAATTAGTAGATCCCTAAAATTATAGAATGTAAAGTGGTGGTTACAGAATATGTATTTAGATGCAGTTGAAAAATATATGATTTATTTATAAATAAATAATGTTATAAAATAATTGTTGAATTACAGATCCTAATTTTATTTTAACAGAATAGGTAGTCTAGTGGTTTATTTTTCATATTATAGATTTATAATTATACACGAAATTAATAAATTGTGTGATAAGGATGAAATTTTCAACTTTTGGGGTTGGAGTCGGGCGAAATGTCTTATTCATATATTATTTTCTCGTGTATACACATATTAAAACTTTTGACATATTACGTAACACGTATGTATAGTTGATGATTAATAAATTATACATGAGCATGTAACACGCATAAGTTAATATATATAACACATATTTATAGATGATGTAAAAGACCACATATTTATAGACGCAAAAGGCAAGGGTGGGTGATAGTGGCCGTGCCCACCATGCAGAAAATAATTTGTTAGTGCCTTAGTGGTAAGAAAATTCATAACAATTTGGGTTTGAAAATTTCTGGACAATAAGTAAGTATTTGAAAATTTCTGGACAATAAGTAAGTATTTAGTGTAAGGTTCTGATTGCCAGAGCATTAACATAAGCATCATACTCTTTATTATTCAATCAACATTTGGTAGAAAAGCATTTAGAAAAGCATTTACCAAATGCTCATGCTATCCAAATGCTCTTTTCTCAATACTCTAATATGAAGCTTTTAGGAACATTTGTATTTATAATTTATAAAATTAAAAAAAACATATATAATTAATTTATTTTATTTCAAATATCATAAAATTATGTTTATATCTAAAAATAAAAAATTTATATGTTAAATATATCTACAATTAAATTATTATTTTTAAATACTATTTTACATTTAAAATATAATTTAATATTTTTTAAATGTGAAATATTAATTTTAAAATAAAATGTTTTAATTTTAGAATTTATTTTCAAATATTATTTTTTATAACATAATTTTGATAATACTAAATAAAATAGATTAATGTTATATTTTTCTTAATTTTATACATTAATATATATATATATATATATATATATTAGAAATATATTCAATAGAAATAAATATATATATAAATTATTTTAAAATAAAAATATTATAGATTATACACTAATTTTATAATAATTTTAATAAAATGCTATTACTGCTCAACCAATCGTGTTATTAAATAATTTAATGAGCGCATACAGCTTATGAAGCATAGTGCTTCTATAACATAGTGCCACTGTTTTATCACCAGCTCTGCAAATCAGAGCCTTAAAAAAGTAAGTTGGCTTATGTCAAAAAATTCGTAGCTCATTCATTTTGGGAGAAATTTCGGTTTTATCATAAAATTGATATCACTTTTCAAATTTACTTTTAATGAATGACTATTTTTAAAATTACCCTAAATTTATGATGAAAATAAACTAAACTAATTTTTCTAAATATTTATAAAACATTTAGAAACTCAACCCCACCCTTTTAACACCAAACCTAAACAATAATCACTAAAGTGTAAATTTAAATGTTAATATATTTTTGATTAAGAATATTTTTGAAAACTAGTACTTAACTAGTGGCATTCTTACCAATTTCTCTTTATTTATTTTTTGGTAAACTTTTTAATCGTTGACTAGAGCTTCCATATTGTTATTATTGTTTAAGGGATGTTCAGTCCGGTAAATTACACTAACTAAAATCAAATTGAACCAAAATAAAAAAAAAGTGATTCGGATTTGGTAACACAATATAAACCAAATAAATGTTGTTTTGAGATAAACACATTATAAAAATATGGTTTAGTATATAAATCGATTGAACTGAATCAAATGAGTAAGTTGATTAAATAAAGTATACCAATAGTATTTATATATTAATTGTATAACATAATTGATAATATATATATACATAATTTATTTTATTGATATGATCTTGATATTTAAGATGTTTAATTTGACCAATTTGTTATTTTGTTTTAAGTTAATGTCTTTCATTGATAAAAAATTGTGCTAAAATTTAGTTAGTAAATAATATTATGATATTATTGACTTTTTCTTTTTATTTTACTAAATATAATATAATTATTTTATTTAATCTAATCTAATATTTTTAAATATCTAAATAAAATAGAACCACTCTATTTAAAAATTATTGGTCTAAAAATAACATTATTGGAAAATGATATTTTACAACTAATATTGGTCTGAAAATATCATTATTGGAAGCTGATATTGGTGTGAAAATATCATTATTGGAAACTATGGTCTGAAAATAAAAGCAAAAAAAAATTTACAGTTTTTTTTATAATTGGTTGAATGATTTTAAAGTTATATATTTGAAAATACTTTGTAACTAAATCTAAATTTCTTAATCTTTCTGTAATAAGCCAAAACATCATCTATTAAAAAACGAAAGGAAGATATAATATATATGGACTACTTCACTTATCATCAATTTGTTTTAAGCTAAAAATTTATCTAGTTTAATATAGGATGATAACCTAATCCAAATAATCCAATCTGATCCATTGTCGATCCAGCTGAAAGTCGACTCATCAATCATTGTCTAAACATTCTAAGATTTATCTTTAAACAACCATCAATTTCGGAGACATTAGATAAAAAAAATCACACAAGTTAGGAAAAAATCATAAATAATACATAAAATATGTATACTAATTCATTTATCACCGACTCATTGTAGGTTGGAGTATCATAAATTCATAATAGTCTTACTTAAAAGTAAAAATGTGATTAACCGCAAAATGAGCAAACGAGTCACGGACAATGACAAGTCGATAGGAAGCAGATCGGGAGCAACACGTGACCCACCCGATTTAACGGTTATGATTGGATGCAAAACGTAAGGGGACCTGTCACATTCCTCAATATGCCGTAATCTCTGCCACGTATCTTGGATTCACACACACATGTTAATTAACTAAATAATTAGTTGAGCTAAAATCTAGATCAGCAACATAATACGTTTTCTATACATAGTAGGTCCCTCTTAGATATGGATAGTCCATAGTTGGAAAATTGCTGTCACTTGATAAGAATAACGTTATATGGTAAAGAAATTTGATTACCATTATACTAACAGAGCCATTATGTTGTCACAAGAAAATATATTACAAAAGCAGCTTGATATTCTGGATTTGTTTTACAATTTCGAATAAAAAGCATGTAAATATTCAACAAAAAACTAGGGGTGGGATGCATTCAGATATCCGGAAAATTTAGATATCAAAATCTAGATTTTTCGGATCCGTGATTTTAATATCCGAGATTAATGCTTTTTAGATATTCGGGTTTCGGATATTCATCTTAATATTATGATACTCGCAGATATCCGGATTCAGATCCGTAAAAATAATTAAAAAATATTAAAAACACACAAAAATTTAAATAATACATAAATTAAATATTTAAACAAAATTTATAAATATATATATATATCACATATAATATTATAAAAATTAAAATATAATATAATATTATAAGACTTATTTTATGTATAAATATTAATATACCAAATATAATTATTAATAAAATTAAAAAATTAATATATTTTAAAAAAATTGATCTGGATCCGTATATCTGAACCTAAATATTGAGAAATTCGGATCCGTTTTTGACGAATTCGAGTTCTTACTATCCGGATTTGGATCCGGACATCCCATATATCTTATTTCAGAACGTATCTCGGTCGGATCCGGATTTCAGATAATAAGTACCACACCTAAACAAAACAAGAAACGAGGTCGTTTGGTCAAACAGAATTTCCATTTTCTACTTTATTAAAAAAGGCCCAGAGCACGTGTAAACACTTGAGGGGTATACATGTAAATTAAAGTACACTTGTATGGTCGTGTCGTCTTTTCACTACCGTGGTAACCGGTAAGTGCTTGTTCATTTATTACTCTTAAGGGCAGACCCCAAAACAAAACGAAACAAAAAAAAAGGAGAAGAAAATAAAAAGCGCCAGCCAAAGTTTAGTTTTCTCCGGCGAGTTTTCTCCCAATAAGCTAACAATTACAAGAAGAAGAAGACGTAACGGTAGATGACATCGGGGACAAGAACGCCGACGTGGAAAGAGAGAGAGAACAACAAACGGCGAGAGCGGCGGAGACGCGCGATTGCGGCTAAGATATTCGCGGGGCTTAGGATACATGGGAACTTCAAGCTCCCTAAACACTGCGATAACAACGAAGTTCTTAAAGCTCTATGCAATGAAGCCGGTTGGACCGTCGAAGAGGACGGTACTACTTACCGGAAGGTAATCCAAAATAAAAAAAACTCTATCCTTTTCATCTTTCGATGAAACTATGAATAGATCTAAGCTTTCGATTTGGTAGAAATAAAGTATTTTTTTTATTATACAAAAATACAAATCGGACGGCTGTGAATTAATATCGACCGGTTTAGTTGTCAATGCAAACGTTAGATCGAAACCGTTCTGGTGAACTAAAACAAAAGCATGAATGTTGTTGTGTAAGATTCGCTGATGCCTTAACGCTCTCTGTTCACTTTCTGATGAGAATATTACAAAACGTAATCACTAATTTACCCTTGGCTAGTAACAAGGTCTAACAATATTTGACTAGGGTACTATCGTCATTTAACCAGCTATTCTTTTTTTTTCTTGTTGTAGCTCTTTTTTTTTTTTGGCTATAAATTTTCTTTTTGTGTTTTTCTTTGATCACCTTTTGCTTTAATTAAAAACTTCAGTACAACGACAGAGGAAGATTTTTTTTTTCGGTTTCAGAGGAGACGCTTTCTCTGAAATTTCCTTTTTTTCTTTGGGTAAGTTTACATTTACATTTTGTCACAATTAACCTTAAAAAAAGAAGTGTTGATAGAAATAAGACAAAATGTTACAATGATCCATGTTTTAGAAAAAACATATTTGTGCTAAAAAAATTATATTTTACATTTTCAGTGTAAGTAATAATGATAAATTGTAGATTTTAAAAACATTAATTTTCTTTACTTATTTTTTTTGGCTAAAAGTTATAGGAAATAATTACTTACAAAAAATAATATATATTTATTTTAAAATTACGTATTTTTTGTTAATATGTGTGAAAAATCAAAAACATACATCATTTCGGAATGGAGGGAGTATGAAGATTTCACACGAGTGTTTATTTGTTGTTGTTAAATACTTAAAATCAATATAAAAGTATCGTAATTCTTGTTGAATCAGCCAATGGGTGAGACTGGGAAAATGAATTTCTCTTTTGCCAACATCTAATGATGATGTTTATATTTTGCTTGTGTGGAGAAAAATAAAATTGAATATTCATTGTTTGACCATTACATGCCAAAGAAAATCATTGTTTTTTTTGTAAAAGAAGAAAATCATTGTTCTTTACTTTTCTTAGTTGCATTTGGATTTTCAATTTATCAATTATTGTGTCATCTTTTTCGTGCTCACCAGCTTGTGCACTAGCAAGTATTGTTCTTTGACCATGGTAAACCAAACAAAATCATTATTCATTAGTTCTTTTTTCTTGGTGCATTTGGAGTTATCAATCATTATGTCATTTTGTTCGTTGCTAACCAACTTTTGCGTTTTGTAAACTCTTTTTTTAGGGATGCAAACCAATGGATCGAATGGAACTCATGAATGGTTCTACTTCAGCTAGTCCATGCTCATCGTACCAACCTAGTCCTCGTGGCTCCTACAATCCAAGCCCTTCTTCTTCCTCATTCCCTAGTCCTACAAATCCATTTGGTGATGCTAACTCACTTATCCCTTGGCTCAAAAACCTCTCTTCAAACTCACCTTCCAAGCTTCCTTTCTTCCATGGAAACTCTTTAAGCGCTCCAGTGACTCCACCATTGGCTCAAAGCCCTACTCATGATCAAGTAACCATCCCTGATTCTGGATGGCTCTCTGGAATGCAAACCCCACAGAGCGGACCGTCTTCTCCTACTTTCAGCTTAGTTTCTCGAAACCCGATTTTCGACAAAGAGGCTTTTAAATTGGGAGATAGTAGTTCACCAATGTGGACTCCTGGACAAAGTGGAAACTGCTCTCCAGCTATTCCTGCTGGTGTTGATCAAAACTCTGATGTACCAATGGCTGATGGAATGGCCTCAGAGTTTGCATTTGGAATGGTGAAGCCTTGGGAAGGAGAAAGGATACATGGAGAATGCGTTTCAGATGATTTAGAACTTACACTTGGAAACTCAAGAACCAGATGATGGTTACACTTTTCATTTCATTGTTTTGTCTTTTTTTAAATGCAATGTGCTGACCAAAGGTGTTTGAGAGAAAGATAGAAAGAAAGAAAAAAGGAAACCATTTTGAACTCTGTTTCTTGTTGTCTTTTGACTAAGTTGTAGTTAGAATTTATTTCATCTCTCCAAGTTTTTTTTACTATCTGTGGAAATTTGATTTGAGATTGGTAATGTATTTTTTGTCTGCTAAACAATTGTATTGATGATATTAAAAGTAAAAATAAAAAGTTATTATAAAACTTTCAAAAACAAATTATTCTAATGATGATATAACTAAGAATTAATTTGACAAACCACAATCGCTAACATATTGGTATAGTGGAATATTCATATAAAATATGTATGCCAAATTGGACTTTGTTAACCATTTGCACGCGATAGATTATTATTTTTTGTCAAGCATGCGATAGATTATCAACAACCTATCGTTGAAATTTTTGTACTTCTAGATTACGTTAAAAGACCAAAGATATGTCCAGGAAGTCGTAGGTCAGTACCCTAACCCAGTGGAAAAGTCAACGGAAAAATGATGACCACATGTGCCTGATATTTTTACGTGCAATATGATTTTTTTTTTTTATTAAACTGGGGTATCCGAGGCCCTTGAAGAGGTCCAGACTAATCCGCAAGAAGAGGTACATCCCACGGATAGACAATCTCTCCGGATATTCAAATGAGCCCTAAAGCATAGACTTATCTCCGTGCAATATGATCTTGGAGTGTAAGTACATTAACTTCAATAACAAAGTATTAAACAGTACCGGACAGCCGGATTGGATACTGCGGTATAGTTTAATTGTGATTTGTATAAGAAAAACGCATATTGCGGTTCGTCTAAAATAAATGGTTCAAAACAAATATAAATAATACTCCCTCCGTTTTTTTATATTTGACGTTCTAGGATTATGCACACAGATTAAGAAACATTTTTTTTTATCATATTCTAAACAAAAACATCATTAATTGTTTACCTAACCACAATTCAACCAATAGTAAAATAGAAGCTATAATATCATTGGTCATCTAACATTAATTATTAATAAATTTTACATAAAAAATTGAAAACGTCAAATATTTTGGAACAAAAAATTTCTCCTAAAACGTCAATTATAAAAAAACGAAGGGAGTAACATATATAATGAACAATATAATTGCAAGATACATATGCTATATTTATATTTTACTATTATTTTTAACATGATTCAAAATTTAAATAATTTTAGAACACTCATTAAAGTGTACTGTAATTTTTAAAATATTTTTATTATCAGCAAAATAAATAAATAATAGAGAATCGCACTTGAAACACACCTTATTTTTTTTTATGTTCTTAGGTCATGAATGTTTAGTGCGTTTTATAATAGCCATAGGGAAAATTTAATTTTTGTAAGCATTCACCTCTAACCAACACCCAAAACACATGCACTGGTTTGAAATTAAAAAAATATGAAATATGAAGTTCGTTTCACAAAATGCACATAGTTTACAGAAGAAGGAAAGTAGGTGTGGTTTGGTGGGTGGTTCAATTATTATTATTATTTTTTAAAAATTTTCTATGTGTACAAAAGGATATGGAAGGGGAAAGTCTTCAAGTATGAAAGCGAAGGATAATTTGTAAAAATATGGTAAAGAACTCATTGTTTCTCAATTTGTTTTTTCTTTTCATTTCATTTCATTAACAATTTTTTTTTGTCAATTCATTTTTTTACATGTACATTTTAAAAGCACATTTGAACTTTGAAAAAGTACGTAAGGATTCTTTTTGCATTTCAATTTTTTATTTCATTTATTGTTTATTAAATATTAATAATTAAGTTTAAAATATATTTAATCTTATTTCATTTATGAAACATAAAACTGTTCGTTTAGAAATATAATATATACTAGCTTTTGACCCGCGCGCCCGCGTAGGTATTATTTTTATGAATGTCAAATATTTTAAGCAATTTGTTTGATATAACTGTATATATGAATGAAACTTAATATTCGATATCCGTTATCCGATTTGGGATCCCATCCGCTTCAAAAAACGGATATTCGGGGATCCTCATAGTGATTTTACGGATTCGACTGATCCAAGTACGAGTTCGGATAGTAAAATTTAGGTCTCGATATCCGGATCTGGATATTAAATATTTAAAATTTAATTATAGTTATCTATGTATATTATATATATTTTTATATAAAATAACTAAAATTTTAATTTTAAATTTGAATTTGAATGCTTTTAAAGTTTATTAAAATAATAATTTTAAATAGATTAATATGGTTAATAGTTAGTTTTTACTTAAAAAACAGGTCCAGATATCCGAGTGTATTCGGATTTTAGTCCGAATATCCTAACCCCAAATATCAAGATCCGGATAACAATTTTACGAATCCGACGAATGCATATCCGAATCCGTATATCCTAAAATACTCCGGAAATTCGATCCTTCCTAGACATAACTGTGTATATGTATTATATGGTGATTAAAAAATTTAAATTTATAAATTACAAAAGTTATTCTTATTAGATATATATCGTACAAATGAATAATACATTGTATTTGTTTGTATATATAACCATTTATAATAAATATTAGTATGTATTTTAGTCACTAAATTGTTATGGAAAATTACATGATTTTGTTATTGTAAATGAATAAGTTCAGATTATATCAAAAATTATTGACATTATTAGCTTTTTTATACTTCAAATATAGTTGGGTAGCTTATATGAATATGAATAAAAATAAAACTAATTTAATTTTATATATATGTATAAACACATATATATTTTTTATGAAATTTTCAATTTTAATGACAAATGTTGTTAATGTGCTTAGCCCAGATTTTTTTTTCTTGTTAATAATCAATGATTAGATGTTTGGATGCGAGGATAACATCAGTGGCATTTCTTGTAAATATTATGTAAAAGTAAGGATTATTTCTTATTTGTACTTCAGTTTTAATAGTTTAGATGTAATATACAACATAAAAACTAATATATATCAAAACTTAAATAATTAAGTTAAATTATTTTAGAATTTTTGTAGAATGTATTATGTTAATTAATGTTAAGTTTCTAGTTATTAATTATATGTTTTAAGTTCTTAATAAATAGGAGATTTTGATGTTGTAAGAGAACTATATATTTTCATTAAATTGATTTAGAAATGGAATAATATTAAAAGTATAATAAGGTTTATAAATAATAATCTTTGTACTAAATAATTCTTCATACATAAATAATATTGAAATATAAAATTTTAAAAGAGAAGCAAGATATACATTTTTAATAGAAAAAAAAAACAATTAGGATAAACAAAATTAATGTGTAATTTTGATTTAAATTTTCAATTTAGTATTATTAATTTTGTGATAATAATGCATAATGACATCCATTCATCAAGGGAATACAAGTGCTTCGGAAGAAAGAGGCCATACTTATTTTAATGAAACTAGGACAAGAGTAAGTTTGAATGAAAAATATTTTATCAATGATATAGATGAAAAACACATAATTGATATATATATAATAATAATTTGTAGATTACAAAGAGATTCAAATGGACGTAAAAATAAGAGAAAACATTGATTGAATTTTTTGATGAGACAATTTTCATGTCAAATTATACTCTCAAAGATCACAGCTCATGGTAAAGAGTATATGGTTGAAAAAATCAGCATTCCATTTAACATGAATATAACTTAACGATAAGCTCGATGAGTTCAAAAAATCATATAAGGTGTGAAAATTTATGATGAAATCCACTGGCATTTCGGTTGATCCTGAAACATCTATGATTTACGCATCTCTAGAAGGGTGGAATATTCACGAAGCGATAATAACTAATGAACATTATAATTATATTATCAACTATTAAAACACATATAACCAATGAACATTATAATTGCATTATAATTGCATAGATCAGGTGGAATCTCAAGAACTAATGTTGGAAATGGTTCACGAGGAAGTCTTTGAAAACAATAATTTGAGACAACAATGCAAGACATTACTATTAGTGATTTAGAGATTCTCAACGACAAAGTTTGTAACAATTTCTTTCTGATGCTTTCGACCAAGACGATTATGATGAATGGAAAAAGGCAGAAGTGCTATTCCTTGGTCTACAAATTACAAAACAAATTACATTTTATTGGAATGTCTTAATACACTCCAAAAGTAAAAAAAATTGGTGTAATTATTTTATTGATATAGCTTCAAGCGCTCACGAGGACAAACTACAATTGCTTGAAACTATGACTAGTGTTTCACGAAATAATGAAGAATTCCAAAACAGTTGGGATTTAGGGCAATCATATCAGAATCAACATTTTAGGGGACTATCATCAGGAAGACCATCTTATGAGGGCAATAATTTCGGTGATCAAAGCTCAGTAGGTTTATGGGGTCTTAGCCTTCAACAGTCGGGAACACCACCAAATACACAACAGTGGGGCACACCACCAAATTCACAACAATGGGGCATTCCACAAAATCACAACAATGGGGTGTACAGTTTGGTTTTCAATAGTGAGGAACACCACTAAATGCGCAAAAGTGGGGCACACCTTCTACTGTACAACAATACAGCACACCACCAACTACACAACAATGGGGCACACCACTGAATGCTCAGCAATGTCGCACACCACCGAATGCTCAGTAATGGAGCATACCGTTGAACGCTCAGAAATGGGCACACCACCAAATGCTCAACAATGGGGGCGTCAAAGAACTTCCTCAAAATGGCAAATCAGCGGGAACAAATCCAACTTGGGAGACTGGGTGATTGTGGTTGTGGGGTATCAGGCGAAGTTATTTTCATTGCGCTATCTGAAAATGTAGTGAAGGTCTGACAACAACTGAATTTCTTACTTGTGATTATATTAGAACTCCAACAACACAAGAACTACAACGAATTCCTGAAATACTTCTAGTAGACTGAGTAAATTATCCGTATTTTAGCGGTTATGTTGGAGCGATGGATGGAACGCATGTTTATGTCAAAGTCATGTATGAGTTACAAGGAATGTATTGGAATCAACATGATAATGCATCACTGAACATCATGGTAATGTGTGACTTCAATATGCTATTCACTTATATTTGGAATGGAGCTTCAGGATCATCATGACAAAATTGTTCTAACCATATCAAAAGAAAGTGATTCTGAGTTTCTTATGCCTTCACTTGACAAGTATTATCTTGTCGATTCCGGATATCCCAATAAACAAGGATTTCTATCTTCCTATAGGTCATCACGTAATAGAGTTGTGAGGTATCATATGTCACAATTTAATTTTGGTCCCCCTCTAGGAAATAAAGAAGAACTCTTCAAACAGCGTCATGCCTCTTTATGTTCCGTAATCGAGAGGAATTTTGGTGTTTGGAAGAAGAAATGGAGGATCCTCTCTTATTTTCCAAAAGAAAGTATTGATATACAAAAATAGTGACAATGGCTATTATGAGACTACATAATTTTATCAAAATTTCAAATTTTGCAGATGCAGATTTTGCAGAGATAATGATAGAGATGAAAATAAACAACACAAACTTGGAAAACGATTTCGATGACACCGAAGCATCAAATGCTACAAATGCAATGTATGGAGAATATATGGCTCAAATAAGGGATAATATTATAAATATGTTGTGAGAAAATTTAAATTCTTGATTGTATCTTTGTTTATGTGGTGTAATAAGAAGAATTTTAAATTATATATATTTATTAATAATAATTATATTTTGTTATATTAAAATATTTAAATTTAATTTTTACCCACACCACATATTCTACTTTTACCATTCTACTCTTAGTTCCGTACCGCATTTGATTTTTGTTACCATTCACATTTTATTTTATACCGCTTTTTTTGATTAACCGCTAATATTCCGTAGTTTATAAAACCACACTTAAAACTTATTGCATCATTAATCCGCTCTACCTGCACCGCTTATTCCGCTGTTACCATTCGAAGCTTTTATTTCAAATGGCGCTCCATTAATTTCTTTTATAGTGAACCACCCACATACTATTATATTTTTATATTGTTTAACTTTTAACTCATATATATGAATATAATAATGATTGAATGGTAACATAAATTGCAGTCCACACTGTCCTATTAATCACACTTAATATTCATACCATGGAAATGGTTCATATCGAGAGTTTTACTTCAATTGAAATTTTATGTTTCTGTCACTGAAATGCTTAATGGATCATATTTGATGCACAAAAATTCTTAATGGGCTAAAATATGGTGTATATCTAGATGCAATTTCCTTTTTCGGACCGAGACCAGACCTCTTTTCTTGACAGAGACCAAACCCTTTATAGGTTTTGTTTAAAGAAAATAATTATTTTTCTTTTGATAAAATGATATATATTATTACTATGTTTTCAATTTTTGACAGATTTTACAAAAATATTGGTAGAAAAGTACAATAATTTACACTAAACACAAGATGATTTTAAAGAATTTCTTGTAATATTTATGTAGAAGTGAAATTAAATCTAACAAAACGTAGAGAAGGTA
Source organism: Moricandia moricandioides (assembly GCA_905132885.1). Lineage (NCBI taxonomy): Eukaryota > Viridiplantae > Streptophyta > Magnoliopsida > Brassicales > Brassicaceae > Moricandia > Moricandia moricandioides. Next base: position 89,166 of record CAJHQQ010000540.1, read on the forward strand.
ATTTTACGAAAGGAGGGTTGCTTTCTTTAAATATATGTATTTTATATTATCGTTACATTGCTGTGAATTTTTTGATTAAACATAAGATGATTTTACAAACAAACATTGCATAATCGACTCGCTCTTTATCTCGTGATACAACTCTATTTTAATCTGATTTACTATATAGTTACGAGAATAGTATAAAAAATACTACAACAGACAATTTACGTGTTTTATAAAGATACACGACTAACAATTTTATAAAAAAAAATCCATGCATGACGATTCTACTTGTATGTGATTATTCCGTAAGCTTTCCTCTATTAATTTATATAATTAAGGATATGTCCCAATCTGACTGAAACTTAAATATTTGATACATAAGTATTATTAGAGCATCAATTAAAGCATTATACTCATTTTATTCTATGAAATATTAGCCTCAGTTCCTTTTTGGATGTTTTTACATAAACATAAGATCTTAAGATATGGAATTATTTTTTAAGATTCTTAAAAAATATTTATAATTCTCAAAAGTTAAATCCACCCCTCACAACCCTTTAGGAGCACATTAGTCATAATGGCTGTGATATTAAACAAACACTTGGCTGTTTAGGCAAAATACTCCAGTAGATATTGGGCACGAATCGAATACTATCATAATTTTCAGTGTCTGTAATTTGTTTCATATTTTACGAATATCTAGTTTTCTGATTTACTTTGTTTCAAGAAAATACGGATATCCAGATTTTTGAGTTTATGAGTGTCTCCATTCATCCTTAGGTTGATAACTCCCTTAAAACCAGAATTGAAGATTTTATTTAGGTGGTACACAAGCTAAAAACGTCTAAGTCTTCGGTTTAGTTGTTGATATATATGTATGAAAATGAAGAGTCAATTTTAGGAAGCGTGACTCTGTTGGGTATGAGTGATAATATACTGATACGATTAGATTTAGGTTTTAAGAAGAAACAATTTTGGGGTTTACAAGACTCAAAAACGAATTAGGGATTTAGGTACGGAAAAGATGATTTGAAGGTTTAATAATAATAACTATTAGTATTTATACAAGGAAACAAAATTGTATGTGTTCTAGTGCTCTAGCTTTCTATCAAGTGTATTTTCGGTCACGGGTTCGACTAGGGCTGGGCACTTTATCCGATATCTAAATTCGTACCCGAACCCGACCCAAAAATCCGAACAGCGAAATAGTAAAATACTTCAACGGTCATTGAATTAGAAGAGATTGGATATCCGAACCCGAATGGATAATATCCGAATCCAAATTAATACCCGAAGATAACCGAACATATATATAATTAACCATATATTTCTAGTTTAGTTCTCTCATTTTCAAAATATTTATATTGATGTTACAATGACATAAGATCAAATTATATATATATATATATAATTCTGGACAAAGTGATTTACTACTCACTTAAAATGCATTTCAAGTTTGTATTTCATGCATTAATAAAAATTGCATCCAAACAATCAAGTAAGTGGGGTTTTGTTCTTATTTTTTATCTCCAAACCTATTAATCGTCTTATTAAAAATTAAATCAGTTAACTTAAAGATATATTTTTGAATACAAGAAATTTAAGTCAATGAATAATTTAATTTTTTCAAAAGTTAAATATCCGAATCCAACCCGAAATAACCGAACCTGAACTAAAAATACTCAGACCAATCCGAAGTGTAGAAATACCCGAATGGGTATTAAAATCCTATACCAAAATATTCGAAAATCTAAAAATACCTGATCCAAACCGAACGGGTATCTGGACGCCCACCCCTAGGTTCGACTCTCTTGAAGAACATTTAAAAAAAAAATTCAAAAGTACATCGTATGATTTTTAATAGTTGATTTAAGTGACATTTTTTTTTTTTTTTCTTCTTATTCTTCTTCCTCGCTAAGCCCCACTAACTCCGGAAGCAAGTCTTGGATTGTTAACAGTGTGGATGGTAGTACCGAGGATGAAGAAGAAAAAGAAGAAGAAGTAGAAGAAGATGGAGATCAAATTAGTGAAGTTGATCATACCAAAGTCGTAGCAGAAGCTTTTGGTGAATCTACCAATAGCAATAATGCTTCTTCTTTGTCGATGGAGGTTGATGAGGTAGCTGCTGGATTGAAAGTGTTAAAGTCGGGTTTATCATGGGATTCCAACTTAAAACCAATTGGCAATAAGTGGATTGGCCCTAACCCTTTATATATTAAATAATTATTTCTCCAACTACCGATGTGAGATTATTTTCATTCATTAGCACTCTCACTCACATTCATGCGTGGACAACTGTGGAAACAACATCCACGGAGTGGCCCAACATCGGGTGGCGCTGATACCATGTTAAATTCGGGCTTATCATGGGATTCATATTTAAAACCAATTGGCAATAAGTGGATTGACAATAACCCTTTATTGTTGTAAGTAGAGAAGAGAAGAGAGGAATTGATGTGTCTTATTCCATGAATAATAAACTCTTTATATAGGGATACAATATAGGGGTTTAGTTTGGAGAAGAAGTACAAGTAAATCTTGGGGAACAAGACTTTCTATAATCAACATCACAATATATTCTTAACACTTCCCCTTGATGTCTATTATGCGTGTAGATGATGCCTCGTTAAAAACCTTACCAGGAAAACCCAATAGGAAAAACCATGGTTAAGGGAAAAAGAGTGCAGCGCGCAATTACTTCCCCTAATGTGTACATACGTCAAGATCTTTGAGACGACGTAATCCGATAAGATAAACCAAATTCTTGAAAGTAGCAGTGGGTAGCGCCTTGGTGAATAAATCATCCAAATTGTCACTTGAAAGAACTTGAACGACACGAGCATCGCCATTCTTCTGTAGATCATGTGTGAAAAAGAACTTCGGTAGAATGTGCTTTGTCCTGTCTCCTTTGATGTATCCATTTTTAAGTTGTGCGATACATGCATCATTGTTCTCATACATGATTGTTGGAGCTTCTTTCCCTGTAGATAGACCACAATCTTCTCGTATATGTTGAATGACAGATCTTAACCATACACACTCTCGACTAGCTTCATGAATGGCTAAAATCTCTGCTGGTTAGAAGAAGTTGCTGAAATGGTTTGCTTCATCGAACGCCAAGAGATAGCAGTTCCACCACAAGTAAACACATATCATGTTTGTGATCTAGCATTGTGGGGATCAGACATGTACCCATCATCTGCATAACCAATCAAATCTTCTGTGAATAGTTAGGAAAGAATATACTCATGTCTTTCGTACTTTGGAGGTAAAGAAGTATATGTTTTATCTCATTCCAATGCCTATGAGTTGGGCATGAACTAAACCTTGCCAATAAATTCACTGCAAATGATATATCCGGTCTTGTATGACTAGCAAAGTATATTAATGACCCTATTGCACTTAAGTATGGTACTTCATGATTAAAAATTTCTTCATTCTTCTCTTTAGGGCGGAAGAGATCTTTATTCACATCGAGTGATCTCAACCATAGGACTACTCAAAGGATGGGCTTGATCCATAGAAAATTGTTTAGCCACCTTTTCTGTGTAATGATGTCCTAAGATTTCATTCTTGAGATGCTCAATTTGTAGTCCCAAACAAAATTTGTTTTTCCTATTGATATAGACAACAATCTATTGGTCTATTTGGACTTCAAGCCAAATATCTTTACATACACTTGTCTAATCATTTGTATTGTACATACGAGTTACAAATACTCTTATTATGATTTCTTTATAGTCATATGAAATCACATCTTTCAATCACGAAAAAATTAGTAACTTTGCTCAATAACATTTTAAATATGTTATTTCAAGACCAAACATATATGGGGATCTTTTAAGATAACATCTCATTTTTAGATCTTCAGTTTGAAATCTATACATATTTCTTTCAAAATACCATTTTTCGTAGCTCTTCATGAGTTTTGATTATATTCAAATCAGCGATTTTATTGATCTGTAATCTCTGGATAAATACAAATCATGTATTGATTAACTTTTAATATTTCATATATCCCATAAACATATTTCAATCGAATAGCTAGAGTTCTCGGGAACATGATTTTGATATCAATAATCCTTCATGGATTTTATCTTTCATAGATTATAATTTTCTAGTGGATCATATAATTCAAGTTCTTCCTTTATTGCCAGATTAATAAGGAACTTGAAAACAGTTGCATCTACCACATAAGACTATGTCTTTTCATAATCAATTGGATATTGATTTTCTTTGGTGCAACAACTCATTTCTATCTCATTTGTTTACACATTTTGGTGTATGGACTACTAGTCCAAATACTTCTCTCTTTCATGAGAATTTGTATCTTTGTCTATTATTTCTTTCTGATTTGGCCAATCATTTCTTTGTGTACACTTTTCAATAGACTTTGTTTCATGATCCTCTTTCTCATTTATCATATCAACTGCTACTTTGCATGCATAAATATCATCGACGTCGATTTGCTTATCGGTTCCATTATATTTCGTACTTGACAAAACTTATTGAGATCTTTTCATTGTCTCAGGTACCTGAATTTCTTCCAGTCATGTTTAATATCTCTTCTGGAGATCATTCGAAGACTATATTTCCTCTTGACCATTATTTATTTATGCTCCTTTTCATTTACGAGGATTTTTATCTTTGGAACCAACATGTTTACCACACTTCAGGTGTGACTAGCAGTTTGATCTTATTATTATAGAACATCAATTCTTATTGGAGCATTTACAGCTGGTATTGTGACTTGATCACTCTATTTATATGGGTCAGTAAGTATGTCTAGCAAATGCTTTACTAAGCTCTAACTGAATTATATTTTTGGACTTCTTTTTGACGTTCTCTTTAGTCCGAGGATAAATGATAATTCATATCAACTTATTTACTTTTTCAGCTGTTTGCTTTCTCCCCTTTATGTTGGAAGTACTATTTCACTTTTAACATTCATATCGAGCATTACTTACATCCTTCAAAAATGGATCTAGATTCTTAAGTATCAATGGAAATTCATATCCAACATATATTTCCAACCTTATTTGAAAATTCATCTTAATTAAAGCTCTTTGGTGGAGCAACTGGGATGTATATCTCACATCCAACATTCTTAGATGAAATGGTTGGTTTGTGACCCAATACCAATGTGGGGAGAACTAGTGATTACTTATTGGCCTGATGCAAACTAGTGTTTCTCAAAATGTTTAGCATTTATCCCAGCGAATTTTCCATAGTCGCGAAAGACTTTAAGAAGTGAATTCACCAATATTATAAAGATACTTGGTAGGTGATCAGTCCACCAACATCTCCTTTATTTATGCCAATAACTTCCTTTGGCTGGTGAAAACCGTATTACTCTTTCATCTTGTAAGCAAGAAACATATGTCAAATCATTTCAATGATTCTTCTGGTTCTTCAATGATTATTTCACATAAATCTTAAAATATGATTTCGCATCATTACTGAACCAAAATGGTCTAAATGGTTCATGCCAAGTATTTTGTAAACTTCTGGTTTACTATATATTTATTTCCATTACACTAATTTGTGTAGTACAATATATAAAAGGATGTATATACTCTCTAGATTACTTTTAGAGCCTTAAGAATACTTGTGATTGAAATAAATTTAACATTTCATTTCCTTATTGTCTCAGAATTATTTGTCTCAAAATTTCATGGACTTACTTTAAGAAAGATTCATCAATCTCAGTTTAGTTAGAAAATCTTCTAGATGTTTCACTTATTATAAAATATGAGATTCTCTAACTCTTCCCCTCAAGATGATAACATTACAAGTTTATCAATCTTGAATGAATATCATTTTTGAATCAATAATATACCTTTTTGAGTCATGTATTATTTCTTAGATCCTTATAACTTTTGAGACTTATAAGAATATAATACAATATGGCTTTCTTATATGCATAAATATTATGTGCTCTTCTGGAGCATTCATATATATATATATATATAAATATTATGTACTCACAATAATTTTCTGTCATCTTATGATGATTAAATCATATCTCTTACCATCTTTATTTTTTCAACTTCAAATGAGAATATGAGTTCTGAAAAGAAACTCTTTGGTCTTGACCTTAACCATAACCATATATCCACATTCAAATCTAAAACCAATTTTATTTTCATTTTCCTTGTCAATATTATTTGTGTGGATTTTCTTTCTCAAAGTGTCAAATTCTCTTTATGAGAATGATAACCACCTTGACTTGATTTATAATCTTACATCAATAGCTCATTTTAAATCAAAGAGATTAAAGGTTTCTGGTCCACAAAATCATGAATAGATATTAAACATGATAATAAATAGTACTTATGAATGAAGTGGAGATTGGGGCCTCATAAGAAGATTGCAAAATTACTTTGCAAAACTTCCTCTTGAATATAAATATATTTAATCCTGAAACTTCAACAATTTGCTCATGAAAACATGGCTATTAAATTAGTAAACATCATTATGAAAGCTAATTATGTATGCTTACAAATATAGTACACATTTGAATTTTAAGCATATATTTACCAAATAAATTTATACCAGACAATTAAAAGCCAAATATTAGACCAAATATTATCAAACCAAATCAGACTATTGATTTGTCAAACCAAAAATAAAATAAAAATTCAAGCGAATGAATTTTGAGATATGATATGCTCGATTTGATCAATACCATAAATTCTGAACTTTGAACCAATATGCAAATATATATCTAGTAATTTAAAGCAATGAATGAAACCATAATACTTATTTTAATTGAGAGCATTGAAATAATAATCCAACCGTATTCATAGTACGCTCATGTTCAGCAATAAAGTCAAGCTTATAACTTAAAGAATAATATGTAACAATTGTTAAGAAACTAATGGGGGAACTTGTCTGTATTATTGCTTGTGAATGTATAATGTCGAGTACATGTGCCCTTTATATATATAGTGATGTGATCCTAGAAAGCAATGGAACTAAGGAGATGGAACAACTTGAACCAGAGCTTAAAGAAGTCCAAGATGAAGCTAAAGAACAGCTTGAACCTGAGGATACAAAGGACAAGAATCTAAATGTACCCGTTGGTCCAATGACTAGGTCTAAACAAGCGAAATTCCAGCAAGATCTTCATCAATTTTTACACACTATTCAGGGCAGTCTAGAGTGTGCTTATCCAACCACTCTGGTTGTGATTCAAGCCATCTAAGACATTCATCAAGAGAGGTGTTGTGACTTGCACTCTTTTCCTTGTTTTGGGTTTATCCCATTGGGTTTTCCAAACAAGGTTTTTAATGAGGCTTGGACACAACACTTATACAAAAGCCTCTTGATGAAACTAAGCCCATTTTCTATCCTAATTTCGTGCAAGAATACACCAAGAGTCTTTTCTTATTTTCAAGTTTAAACTTAGTCTTTCTTTTAATTGTTTTGTGTGTTTCCAAGAAGCTGTGCATGTACAGTCTTCTTCTCTTTATATTCTGGTCGAAATCCCTGAATAAATCATCAAACTCTTTTCTAAAAACCCAAGTATTCTCTGAATCCTGTTTGATCAAAGCTTGTCTGGTATATTTCGGATTATTCCTTATATTGCGAGCAAAAACCGATAGTCTGAGAGCCATTCCGCATCTCTTAGAAGTATCAACTCAATCCATTGCTTATCACATCAACACAATCGTTGGAGAGCATTCAGGGACGTGATCCTCTCACCCAGGATCATATCATATAGGGACTTATGAATAGATAAATAGAAAAATAACATTCCTAGATAATCATGGAAAAGGTAAACCTTATCAAACTAAGAAAAGAAAAAGTCTTGGTCTATCCTTATCCATCCATCGATGGTATATTCCTTTTGGGCCGAGTGAGATTCCTTTCGGGTCGGTCCGATCCTAGCCATGGTCGGATCCGGTTCGGTCTAATTCAATGGTTATTGCATCCACAATCATCTGGTTCATAACACTCCCCCTTGGATGTTATAACCATAATGAGCGCATAATACGTTTGGTATGTTGCCTCGTTAAAACCTCTCTATGGTAAACCCAAAACCCAATGTGGTAAAAGGGAAGCCATAGACAGGAAAAAGAGTACAACTGTATTACTCCCCCTGATGAATGCACCACTATATATCCTTTAGTCTTTTTCTCGTGTACCATCTTCTGAGAGTAGAGGTTGGTTGAAGTAAATCAGTTGAGCTTATCACTTGACCGTACTTGCACTTCTTTGTTCTTGTCCTATTTACCATATTCTGGTCTATGACCTTTAATATATCATCTTCACGTGTCCTATCTCTTCATGATGAGTCACGGATTGGATCATCCCTTCTCTTCCATTGGTTGAATCAATATCGACTATCTATGCTAGATCATCATCGACCGTATCACTCTTCTTCATCGACCGGGTTAATCACTTGTATCATGTGTGATCAATACTTCTAGACGGATGATGATGTTACTTGCGGCCTTGCCTACTTCATGGATGCCAATATTTTTGGATGGTTGAATGACATCTGCAGCCTTGGTTTGTTTCAATGACCTTCATGAGATTGTACTGCCTCCATGAGTAAATTCATAACCTGTTTATGATCAGACAAAAATTTGCATCTGCAAAACCAATTTTCCCTTAGTATGGTTAGTGTAAACAAACTTTAAACCTTTCGTTTCTTGTAAATAAATAACGAAGTATAAGTTTATGATTACCATTAGTTCTTTAGAACCTTTCATTACCTTTCTTCATCATCAGCTATATTTTAAATTATGCATAGATGTATGCATGATGATGGATTATGGCTATGATCAATATATCCATTTGATATAGATCTGGTCATCCATTTTACCATTGGTTAGCTTATATGGTATCCATGGCCAACGACCAGGCCATTCGTGGTCGGGTCTTGTGTTTCATGACCTCTTTCTTAACCACGACCATAATGATTCCTTTCTTGACCATTATGTGTTTTGTATGGTCATATGATCGTTCATAATTATATCGACCTTTATGGTCTAACCATTTTATCGACCATGCCTCGACCATACTCTTTTGGTCGTATGAGCCTTTGTCCGTATGCATACTTATGGCTGTATGATCAACCACTTTTGGTTTCTTGATCGTAATTCATTTTGTCACATGGTCTTTCCATAAGATTTCCATGGCCTTAATCAAGTTGACTTACAGAAACCTTATGATCGGCCATTTGGTCGGCTATATTGCCGCAGCCGTATGATCGGCCATATGGTTGGCTATACATATACCATTGCTCTCGACCATGGCCATTATGGTCGGTATGGTGGGATTCACTTTGGCCTCGACCATCTCATATTTCTTTCAATATATGGATCAACTAAAAACCATATAGACCACGATCTTATGATTCAAACATCATGATCATAACTTGTCCAAAATCAATCGATAACTTGTCTCTTTTGGAACCAATCAACTTTATTTAAGTTGGTTTCATTATAAACACAAGGAATTTCATTTCCATAACACATGAACTGATTTTGATGGTTCTTATAGAACTCTTTCATTGATTATCATTTGATCAATTATATTATATCCTATGCAGCTGCATGTCATTAGTTCTTAGACGGCTAAGGAACAAAACCGTTCTTTGAGAATTTCTTTTCTCATATTTATGGTACCTTTAGTACCTTTATCCAGTGATTAATATATTGCTTACTACATCATCATTTCTTTCCAGACATTATCAATTTCGGATTGTAGTAGCATCCACCACAGATCTTATATCATTTTATAATTTGTTCCTTGGTCTCTGTGAGTATCCTTGTGTAATCAAGCCATTCTTTAAATGCTTTTAAGTAGGAATATGAATACCTTAGATCATATGGTCATATCCTATATCTCACGATTTCTTTTGCTCTCACAGGACTCATTCACTGGTTTATCGGATGACGTTCTATGGCCAATACGTCCATCTCTTTTATAGGTTCTTTAAACCTTTTAAACCCCATGTTTTTTTTCTTATATTTATGAGTACTCACACGTGGTTTTATGATCCTCGCTTTATATCTTATATTTAAGTGCTACCTTGTTTGCGCTTTCTTATATATCATTGGTATCGATACCCTTTTCTGCGTTCCATTGTATTCCAGACATAACATAGTTGATTGCAATCTTATGACCTTTAATATAATGGTGTTTGGCGTCCCAAATCACCTTAAGTACCATGGAGTTTGGCGTCCCAAATTCCATTGTATGGTATCTTATATTTTGGTCGACCATTCTCTATGTCTGGGAATGGTTTCCTTTTATGACCTCGTGAATTTATCATTTCTATGCACCATTTCATTTTATCCTTCCGAGGTTCCTTTATCTTATGGAACATATTGGTCTATCTTTATATAGACTCTGTAGCAACTTGATTGTGTCTCTTCTAGGACAACAAATTCATTGGTGCAAGCTGGTATGATTTTTTCGGGTCAATGTGTCTGGCATCTAGTTCTGCTAGCCTTTATATCATTTGGACGTCTTATATTTAATTAGTCTGAGGATCTTGCCAAGACAATGATGGTTAATACCATTCTCCTTACCAGCGTATAACTTTCTCCATTTAATGTTGGATGATCAGATTACTGAGGTCAATGTAATATGTGTTCTTGGCCACTATTTAAATCACCCATGTTTTGGCTCAAGACATATTTAAATTACGTGGGAGAAAGATGTATTTTCATCCAACATATATTCTCATCCTCAATCCTCTTCTGAGGTTCCATCTTAAGTGGCACATATGTCTGTGGTGGTATATCTAGATTATCTTAAGATGGTTTATGTCTAGTTTATGACCCTTAATTTGAGATGAGAATATCTATGCTCACTTATATGGCCTGATGCATATTAATCTTAGACATGTAAATTCATGATGTCCTTAAGCATTACGCTTGACGTGGATGATGTACCACTGAGAGAGTTTTAAAGCTCTAAGCCGTTTATAGCATGGTTATATACCATGGTACACAAATTTGTAGTATGTTTATGGACCACGGGATTTGTCCTCACTCCCCGTCATGAACATACTTATAATTTCATGATGCTTAGGACAATAAAGCCTGATGAGTTTCCCTTGTGTACATTTCCACAACGTGAGATTTTATGGGATAACTCTTTGTGCCTTTTATAATTTATTTCTTTGCATCAAGTTTAGACTTGGATGGCTAATCCAGTCAATGCCATATAGTGTTATAATTTTGTGGGTTATAGGATCACTATGGCTTTTGTCTTTTTCATACTGATCTTTGGCATAGTCAAGATCAGTAGAGCATATAAGTATAGTCTTGACCACTTTCTTATAAGGCTTTAATTTGAAAGGAACTTTTATTTCCTTTTCCCATTGGTTCAATGTGGAAACCATTCTTACACAAGTATATAACTCAATGGGTCTTTCATTTGGTTGAATGCCTTTTGTTATTTTCGTGGTCTTATAATATTGACTATCCTTATGTTGTCATTTTATCAATCAATAACATAGAAATGACAATCATGGAAATGACATTATAGAAATGAATCATAGAAATGTCAAACACCAAAATAAGTTTTAATAAAAATAATCAAGGATTACAGATGTCGAATTTATTTATTTTTGAGACAATTAGAAGTCTCATATTCTAGTAATCAACCTTATCATGATCAAAATCGTTTTCATCATCTTGGGCTATCATGTGGGCCTCAAGATTTTTTCCCTTTAAATTCTCTTGATATAGATCACATAAGTGTTTGGGAGTCCTACAAGTCTTTGCCCAATGACTGCTCATTCCACACCTATGGCACACTGATTTGGTCGGCTGTGAGGGTTTGAAATAATTCCCTCGGCCTCGTCCATTTCCTCGACCATACGAGTTATTCTGGACTCTATCTCGGCCATTCTCTCGACCATAAGGGCTGCCTCGACCACGGCCGTAATTACTTCGACCGCGGCCACGTCCTGACCACCTACGGCCTTGACCGTGTGAATTAGAATGGACGTGTTTTGCCTCACTATCAGCATTAGTCGTATGTGCCTCAGATAATGGTGTGGATCCTGGAGGTCTCATTTCATTGTTTCTCATTAGCAATTCATTGTTCTGCTCAGCAAGGAGCAAACAAGAAATAAGATCAGCATAAGTGGTGAAGCCCTTTTCTCTATATTGTTGTTGGAGCAACACATTGCTTGTGTGGAACGTGGAAAATGTTTTCTCTAACATATCCTTATCCGTAATTGTTTCCCCACACAGTTTCAATTTTGAAACGATCTTGAACAGTGCGGAATTGTACTCATCCACAGACTTAAAGTCTTGGATTCTGAGGTGTGTCCAATCATAATGAGCTCTGGGTAAGATCACCGATCTTTGGTGATCATATTTGCATTTAAGCTCTGTCCAGAGTTCGAGAAGATTTCCGACTGTTAAGTACTGATCCTTGAGACTCTCGGCTAAGTGATGTCTTATTATTAGTATGACTCGGTATCTATCATTCTCATTGACATTATTGTCATCTATTATACTTTCAACGAGTACTTTAGACTTTAAGATGATTTTGGTATCAAGCGCCCATTGGAGGTAATTATCTCCAGATAGATTAAGGGCCGCATATTCCAAGTTATTGATTTTCGACATCTGAGATCATTTGATTATGAGTTTTAGAATTCAAAATTTTATAAACCTATGATTAGGGTTTCTAAGTTCAATTGCAATCAAGATGATCATGATTCAATGAACAATGGTTGGTTTTATGATCATGCATTGCCATACGGCCAATATGTTTATTATGCAATGCAATCTATCAATCATATATGATCGATTCAATCTAGCAACCTAGATGGTTTATGTTTTATGACCATGTGGTCGGTTTCAATTTTAAAAACAGTTGTGAAGTTTTGTTTTATCAATCCTAGCAATTAGATTCTAGGTTATCAATCAAAACAAGCAAGCAATCAAGCAATCAATCTAATTCAATTTTAAATTAGGGTTTATGAAAATCGAATTAGGTTTAGGGTTCAAAACAATCCTATCAATCTTAATTCAATTTAAAATTAGGGTTTCATTGATTAACAACCTATCACCAGGTTTCTATGTGATTTGCAATCAGACTACTCAATCAATCAATGAATTCAAACAATGGATGTGTACCCTAGATTATCAGGATGAGGTTCCCTAAACTATCCAGCAACCTAGCAAAGTTCTATCGATCAATTTATGAATTAGGGTTTGATCGGGTTACCTTTAGGTTTAGACGGGTTGGACGGACCACCGAGAGAGCTGTCGCGGATCGTAGGACGTATCGCGGGTTGATCGGAGGTCCTGGAAGCTATCGGGTGCTGGTTTGAGTGCTGGATCGTGGTTTGTCGTTCGCGGATCGAGTCTGGTACGTGTGCGGGTTATTAACCTCTATCGCGGGTGTATGTCCGTCTGGTTGTGTATCGCGGATAGTGCTTATCGCGGATGGAGTTATTACGCAGGTGTATGCTTGTGCCGGTTGTTCGCGGATTGAGTATGCGGGTGATTATCCTCTATCGCAGGTCCGGCTGGTGTGTGTATCGCAGATGGTTCTACGCGGTGAGGACTTGTCGCTGATGAGGGTTCGTACGCGGGTAAGGGCTTACGCGGGTGGTTTGCGTATCGCGGGTAGGGTGGTGCTTATCGCGGATGGTTGTGCCGGCTGGGATGTGTCACGGATGGTCCGATTAGAGAGAGATATCGAACCACTTTGATGCTGAAAACTTTTGGTGATGAATCGATGGTGTTTTTAGGATTAGGGTTTTTAGGCGGCTGAGTATTAGCTTAGGGTTTATGAGAGACGTATCGTGCTGATAACGTGTTAAGAAACTAATGGGAGAACTTGTCTGTATTATTGCTTGTGAATGTATAATGTCGAGTACATGTGCCCTTTATATATATAGTGATGTGATCCTAGAAAGCAATGGAACTAAGGAGATGGAACAACTTGAACCAGAGCTTAAAGAAGTCCAAGATGAAGCTAAAGAACAGCTTGAACCTGAGGATACAAAGGACAAGAATCTAAATGTACCCGTTGGTCCAATGACTAGGTCTAAACAAGCGAAATTCCAGCAAGATCTTCATCAATTTTTACACACTATTCAGGGCAGTCTAGAGTGTGCTTATCCAACCACTCTGGTTGTGATTCAAGCCATCTAAGACATTCATCAAGAGAGGTGTTGTGACTTGCACTCTTTTCCTTGTTTTGGGTTTATCCCATTGGGTTTTCCAAACAAGGTTTTTAATGAGGCTTGGACACAACACTTATACAAAAGCCTCTTGATGAAACTAAGCCCATTTTCTATCCTAATTTCGTGCAAGAATACACCAAGAGTCTTTTCTTATTTTCAAGTTTAAACTTAGTCTTTCTTTTAATTGTTTTGTGTGTTTCCAAGAAGCTGTGCATGTACAGTCTTCTTCTCTTTATATTCTGGTCGAAATCCCTGAATAAATCATCAAACTCTTTTCTAAAAACCCAAGTATTCTCTGAATCCTGTTTGATCAAAGCTTGTCTGGTATATTTCGGATTATTCCTTATATTGCGAGCAAAAACCGATAGTCTGAGAGCCATTCCGCATCTCTTAGAAGTATCAACTCAATCCATTGCTTATCACATCAACACAATCGTTGGAGAGCATTCAGGGACGTGATCCTCTCACCCAGGATCATATCATATAGGGACTTATGAATAGATAAATAGAAAAATAACATTCCTAGATAATCATGGAAAAGGTAAACCTTATCAAACTAAGAAAAGAAAAAGTTTTGGTATATCCTTATCCATCCATCGATGGTATATTCCTTTTGGGCCGAGTGAGATTCCTTTCGGGTCGGTCCGATCATATCCATGGTCGGATCCGGTGCTGTCTAATCCAATAGTTATTGCATCCACAATCATCTGGTTCATAACAACAATTCCATTATGTAGAATAATACACAGTCTTATTATACTTGTACCTTTTCTTATATTTTACCATACGAAGTCCCTAATTCCAATATGTAATCATTCCTAAATGATTCTAAATTATGCCCTCGGCCATAAAAAATATTACATGCAGTCAATCATGAACAATAGTATTATATGCACTCAGCCATATAAAATTTTTAAATAATTTCAAATTAAAGTGATGTATTCTATGCATATTAAAAATAATTTCAAGCGTGTGACTGATCTAAGCTAAGCATATATACGTATACGAAACATTAAACATGTCACTAAATAAAGAAGCATCGAAGTAACTCTATAAGAAAATAAATAATTTCATATGCAATAACGTGATGACTTTCAATAATAAAATATTAGCATCACATATGATTAACAAAGAGAACACATACGATTGAGCATTAGCTTATAAACATCGACAATATCTCTTTTCAATCGAATGATTTTCTTTTCTTGAAACAAAGGTATATCAATATTGTCGACTAAAGCTCATACGCTCATATTGTGTATGGATTCATTCTTACAAACCATGAATTGATAATAAGCATGATTTGAAGAATGATTGGATATAGACTAAAAATATAACATAACAAAAATCTATACCTATTAGCTCAAGATCGCTAAAGTTTCGTGCTGATAATGTGTTGTAAGTAGAGAAGAGAAGAGAGAAATTGGTGTGTCTCATTCCATGAATAATAAACTTTTTATATGGGGATACAATATAGGGGTTTAGCTTTAAGAAGAAGTACAAGTAAATCTTGGTGAACAGACTTTCTATAATCAACATCACAATATATTCTTAACATTTATATATTAAATAATTATTTCTCCAACTACGGATATGGTACTTAGTTTCATTCATTAACAGAAAGAGTTTGACATGGATAACTATGATGAAGAGGATGATGGTACGTTCAGTTTTGTTGGCTCTTTGGCAACATTGAAGCTACCTTCTTTTTATTGTTGTTGTGTTGGAATTAGACATTCAACTCTTCAGTTCTGGCCTCTGGGCTTGGGGATCTATACTATCCAAGTAATGAGTTGGATCCTTATCTGAAGGATGCTGCTATAAGCTACATCACTATTTGTTTTTCACGTTGAAACTTATTCAGAGTTTTTTTATAGAATGTATAAGAGTTTGTTCTTGTTTAGGATGATGATGATGATGATGATGATGAAGAGGATATTGATGATACGACAATCAAACCAACCGAATCAATGATTATCTGCGCTAGGAATGAAGATGAAGTCATCCATCTAGAGGTATATGGTCAATCCTACTTACTTCTGTATGTTCAAATGCTGATATTGGGGCTCATATGAAAGCTATGTGACCAAGTTTATGTGTACGAGGATTCATCAAATGGTTCACCAAACATGCATGTTCATCATCACATAGTTATGCCGAAGTTTCCATTGTGTACTGCTTGGATTGATTGTCCTCTTAAAGGATGAGAAAAGGGTAAATGTACACTTGAGACAGGATTCTTCATTCTTGTTATTGAGAAAATATCGATCTTACACTGTTGTTTGCTTTGGTAGTGGCAGGGAACTTTGAGCTATTGGATCAAAGAAACACCGACGATAAAGATATGGGATCTTGATGTTGTATGTAAATGTCTCTGTCTTTGTATTTATGTTTGCTCTGTTCAACCATGGAGAGTATTGATAAAAGGATGTTATAATGCTTTAGAGGGACGAGGTGCTACCTTTTGTATAACTAGGAGGAATAGAGGAGATGAAGATTAGTAAGAATAAGCAAGATACGAGCAAGAAAGAGAAGATCAAGAAGCAGGTGTGCCACATCAAACTCTTCTATTTCTCCTCATAAATTTCATGGCAAGTTCTAATGTATCCATTGATTTACTCTTGTTGTCTTTGTCTTATGCCTTCTTAGAAATATAAAGAAGGTAGCCACACTGATTCAGTAATTATTCTTGCTTGGAACAAGGAGTTTCGGTATGTTTAAGCTAATACTAGTGCACATGATTGTAAGTTTCCTCTGTTTTGCTCTCTAAAACGTGTCTGATTGTCTTTTGAATTTTATTTTATATTCCAAAAGTGCTTCTTAGTGGGTCGTTTGATCAGACTGTTGTATTGGTAACTGCTTCCTTCCATGTTTTACTTCGCATTCTCCAGTTTCTTACTGACATGAGTTTTTATATTATATTGCAGAAAGACTGAAGACAACCTTCACACTCGGGTTTCGAATGGTAATCATCGTTAAATTCTATGGCAGTGTTTTGCAGTTTCTTTTCTGGTTTTACTGTAGGTTTTTTTTTTATCTCCCATGATTATGGTTAATTGTGCGAGGGTATGTGTGGGCCTGTATATTTGTTTAATTCTTAACTTGGGCGGAGCCTTTTTTCAACTTATGAAGAGCTCTAAGTTTTATATTCTCATTTTTACATTTATTAAACGAGTTCATTTCGTAAAAGCCCCTTAATACATTAGTTACAGTAATTGTTCCCCCATATTTTTTTATAGAGAAATTACCAACAATAGTATAAGTTAAGTATCACTTTGAAAAAATACATATTATCAAAAATATATTAATATTTAGGTTTACAATTTAATGATTATTGTTTAGGATTTAATGTTAAAGCGGTGAAGTTAAGTTTTTAAATTTTTATAAATATTTAGAAAAATTAATTATCTATTTTCATCAAAAATTAAAATATTATTAAAAATTGTCATTCATTAAGGGTAAATTTGCAAAATAGTATCAATTTTTGTGGTAAAATTGCAATTTTCTTTTTTTTTATACCAGAAAATTTGAGTATTAGGTTCCAAAAACTCGATTTATCATCAATTATGCATATTAACTGAGAAAATATTACATGAAATCTTTAATATGGTGGTGTAAATAGAACCGACAATGATTTTCATAAGACATTACAATGTGGAGTTGTGCAAATAAAACCGTAAGACATGAAATTTTATAAAATAGGCTGGCCATTGTAAAAGCATCTTGTAGTGAATATCATAGTTTATATTAGAATAACTAGATTTGCTTCCTGCTTTGAAAGTGTTGGTTTATTTCCAGAATTAAATAAATTCTTCTATATAAACTTTTATTTAAGATATTGTATAGGTCTCGATACATTTATACGAAATCAAATAACTAAAATCGAACCAAATTTCATAAATAACCTATCAAATCTTATATCTTAAAAAAAAATCGAACTAGAACCAAACCGAGAAACAAATAGATATTCAACTTTTTAAAATAGAAATTATATATCTACCATTATTAGTTATATTTATTTTTCAAAATATCCAATATCGTAAATATACTATTTATAAAAAACTTACCCAAAAAGCTAAATTACTCGAATATTTTTATCCAAAATCAAAACTTTAAA
This sequence comes from Moricandia moricandioides, assembly GCA_905132885.1. Taxonomy (NCBI): domain Eukaryota; kingdom Viridiplantae; phylum Streptophyta; class Magnoliopsida; order Brassicales; family Brassicaceae; genus Moricandia; species Moricandia moricandioides. The sequence continues at coordinate 107,444 of CAJHQQ010000540.1, forward strand.
ATTTATCCAAATTGTAAGATATTTTTTCAAACAACCCAAATTACCCGATATATAAACTGAAAAACCCAAATTATCCTATATTTTTACATATATTATCCGAATTACTCAAAAAAAAACAGATTCAAACCAAATTCGAATTAGACATGATTTGTTGGATATTATATGGTTCTCAACTTTACTATCCAAACCGAACTAGAAGCCAAAATAACCGAAATATGTAAATACCCGAACGGTTCTTAAATTTTTAGAAACCAAAAACTCAAATACATAAACCAAAACTGAATGTCAAAACATAATAGTATATCTATATTTAAATGGTGTGAAAAAAGCATTCATTTTTGCAAATTATTTAACTCTTTTTAGTGGAATACATATGTCTATAGACAAATTAAGATATAAGTAATGTTATCATATTCGACCGTAACCCGGATCTGCGGTCAAATCGTTAAACCTAGTAACCCATATATTGTCCATTCGTGCTAATAAAAAATACATTAGTTAAGAACTTGATAAAATCTAAAAACCCGTCATTAACCTGTGACTTTATACTGGTCGACTCGGTAAAAAACTAGAAAACAAATTGATAATATTTCTTAAAATAAATAACTTCTCATATACTTTTTAATAATAGCTAAAAGCGAATAAATTATTTGATTTATGATTGTAGTTTGAATAAAATTTACATATATATTTACAATTTAATAATAATATTATTTATATTTTTAAATACAATCAATACTATTATAACTTTAGATAAAAAAAAATTGTACATAAACATATAATGGATTTAGGCACGTTAAGGAAATTAAAGTTATGATTGTTAGAATGAGCTTCATTAATGGATCATGAATATAATAAATTAAATTAATGGTTATACATAGTTTTAGTTCCAAAATCAAATGACTAGAATGTCATTAATGAAAACTGAATTTTGTTTGTAAATATAAGATAGTTTTGGCAAATTTGGATTTTTCTTTAAAGAGAAAAATAACATGAATGATCATGTTTAATAGTATTGATTAGTAATAAAAATTTCATTTCATTTCATGTGTTCTAAAATGATGAAACTAGCATTTCCCATTGTTGTTTGTAAGAGTTTTATTACTACGTTTCAAATTTTGGCAAAAAAGAAATTATGAACTTAGAGTATGTTTTTCTTTAGGGTAGTGGAATACATGAAAAGTAGTTTGACATCTTAGGCCATGATTAATGTAGGTTTCTTAAGTTAGGTTTCTTATGGAAAGTTAAGAAACTGTTTCTTAATTTTTAACTGAAAAAGTTAATAACCGGCTCTTAAAACTCTTAAATAAGAAATAGTTTCTTAACTTTCGTTAGAAAAACTAAGAAACAGTTTCTTATATTTTACTAAGAAACTAAGAAACTTAGTGTAAAAAATCCGCATTGATCATGCCATTACTATACTATGAAACGAAGATATAGGACTCATCATGTAGCCTAGTTAATCACTTGACGAATTCATATGACGCGTAGATTGTTGTCGAGGTACGTATACATGACGCTTCTTTCGAGACTTTCGAAAAACTAGTCACGCTACATTAATCCAAACTCTAGACCATAGAGCACACGTGGATTTGAATTTGATAGTTGAAGAACCTCACGCAATAAATCAGGGAAAGTGATTAGGTTATAAACGACTTCTACGACAGTAGGTAATTAATTTCAATAGCGAATCATAAACATCAATGTTTAGTAATTAAGTCATTGTCTGCCACAAAACTCATGAAATCTTAACTAACCCCTTTTATGTTTATGGCTATAGACTATAGAGTCAAAAAGCCTAAGATCTTCACAAGATTAAAAGCATTTAGTAACGTTTTGTATCTCCGTAGCATTTAAAGTTGGTTAATTTTTTGCGTTGGTTAGTCAAATATAGCATATATGAATCAATACTTTTAACTCTCGAGGAAGTGAATGATCTACGCAACAATGTACGTGCATATTTATTTTATTGTCAGCTTATCACTTATCTAATTTTGTTTCTGATTTTTCAACTAAAATCAAATCACTAGGAACAAGAAAAATTATAAAAACAACTTTTTATTGTTTTAAGAAAATTTCAAAACAAAAATGATCAATATTTCTTTTAGATTATATGAACAACTCTAAATGAGACTTATATTTATATAAAACATTTTTTTACCTGTGCAATATAGAAACACAAACATAATCTAAATAATAATTTTTTTTAAAAAAATTTAATTTTTTTGTGTATTTAACTTATTAAACACTTGTTAATAAGTGAACTTGCTCCAGAAGTTTTGGAATTATCCAACATACCTCCCCTTAATTCCAACTTGCATTAGAAAAATTGATTTCTTAAACTTCAATTAAGCTCTTCATTTGTTTGAACTTAACCTTGCTAATGGTTTAATAAAGATATCCGCCTTCTACTCAACACTCGGTACATGCTCCACTTCGACTATTCATTTCTCCACACACTTACGAATGAAATGATATCTTGAAAGTATGTGTTTACTTTTTCCATAGAAAATCAAAATTTTAACTAGAGCAATGGTTGATTTTTGTCGATCCTAAGTATGATATTCTTGCCTTCTTCACATATATCTCACACAACAACTCCTTGATCCATATAGCTTGCTTAGCTGATTCTATTGCTGCCATGAACTCTCCTTCGCATGATGACAACTAGGCATGGGCATTCGGGTCTCCGGGCCGGGTTCGGTCTGGGTGTTGTCAGATTTGGGTCTTTCGGGTTTTAGATATTTAGAATCGAAAGGGTAATTAAAAATTTTGTCGGTTCGAGTTCGTTTTGAGTCATGTCGGGTTTGAATCGATTCAGATTTTAAATAGTTGGACCCTATTAGGTGAATAGAATTTGTCTATTTGGATTCAGTTTGGGTTTTGTCGGTTCCGGATCGGGTATAGCCTAAAAAACTAACTATAACACAAAAAATACCTGAAAATATTTAAATATTTAAAAATATCCAAAATTTTAACGAGTATCTGACCTAAAGACATGAAAATACCCAAAAATTTATCTAATTAAATGAATTATATTTTTGCAAATCTACAATTTTACCTGAAATTCAAAACTATACATGAAAACTCAAATCTGATACTTAAAAAATATTCGTAATACCAAAATATATATTGAAATACCCATATATACTTAATATATACTAGAAGTTTTAGGTATTTTGGATACTCCATCGGGTCTCGGATTTGGGTCGAGTCCAAGACATGTGGGTCCACTGTAACAAGACTCAATGGAGTAAATGGCAGTACTCGTACCCGACCCAAACTGATTTTTTAGGTCGGTTCTGATTCGCGTCAAATGCGCATGCCTAATGACAACGACCGTCAGTTGCTTCTACGACGGCAAAGTAATCAATGATGAACCCAAAAAGACTGCATGTTCTGACGTGCTCCTCTAGTCATCAACATTGATATTGTGATTACTATCACTGTAACTAATGATTCTCCTTGACACATATCTCTTGAAATATAGATTGAAGTTTGTTGTTCCTCTTACATACCATAGTATGTGCTTGATGGCTTGTCCATGAGAGTCTCTCAGATTGTGTATGTATCTACTTAGAAAACCCACTGCGTAACACAAGTCTGGTCTTGTATAAAGTAGATACCTCAAACATTCTATGATTCTTATCTAATCCATATCAATTATATCTGGTTCATCTTCAGTTTTTGAGATCTTTAAAGTTGACTTCATTGTTACGTAATTCATGTTACACGCTTCCTTCTTTGTACGTCACACAAGATTCTTTGAGCATATATTTTTCATTTTATCATGGTTATGTATGCTCTTTGAATCACTATATGCGAAAGTAATGCGTTAACTTTCCTAGATATGACATCTCATTTTTTTTGACACCTATTCTTTGAATTTCTTAATCACCATAAGAGAAGTTCATGTCACAAATTGATAATCAATGTAAATTTCTATTAGTAAGAAGTCTCTTCCTTCATTTTTGCGGTACACCAATGGCTCATTCGTGCATTTCTTAAATCTCATATCCTTTAAAGCTTGATCAAGTTTCACATTGATACTTTAGGTGCTTGGCGTAACTCATAAAAGAATTTGTTTAACACATAAACTCAATATTTTTCTCCTTTCTTTTCGAAACCTTAGGGTTGTATACAAAGTCAAAATATCGCCGGATATATATATATATATATATATATATATATATATATATATAATTTAAAGTAAAATGTTCAGATTTTATACTATATTTTTTAATTTCTTAAAGAGATTACAAAGATGATTAGTACAGAATTCCAAAATATATTCTAAACAACGGAGCAGCAATTACAACAATGTTGATTGGCACAAGGCAACACCCACATACTAAGGGCGTGACTGGTTTTCCTGCTACCACCCGTAAACGCAGCTTTTGCGGTTGGTAGCGGTTGTTGGCGTTTTGCAACAATCATACAAAACGCTATAAATCACTTCAAATCACTTCAAACCTCTAAAATTCAAAAGCTAGTACCAGCTAGCGTTTGCGGTTGTGGGCGGTTGTGGGAGGGTCAAAAAATTATTTTTTTCAAAAAAAACTATATAAATAATATTTAATTAAAATTAAAATTAAATAATAAAAATAATATATATATATATATATATATTATTTTAATTTATATTATAAAACTTTAAAGAAAAATATTTCTATATTTTAGAAAAAACTTAATAATATAATTTTATAAATATAATTTTATATTTATTATAATAATATGATTTTCAATATTTTTATAATTATATAAAATATAAATATTGTTCATTTATATTTAACCACTTCTGCATTTGGTAGTTAACCAGTCATAAGTATCCCGCAAACGCAACAATTTTTAATTGCTTTACCAGTCGTCCAAATCTCTTAATAACGCATAAAACCGCATCCGCAAACACCCGCAACCGCAGCCGCAACCGTTGCGGTTACACCAGTCAGCCCCTAAAATGACAGAAGATAGCAAAACGAGCTTGGTCCAAAGGAACCGAAGAACTAGTGGTTACTGAGCCTCCGAAAAGAAAACCGACGCTTATCAACCGGACAATGTCGAACACCGGCAGCACGAGGGGGCAACACCTACCGACCGACAATGTTGCCGTTCGTATGATAGCATGTGTATTTTTGCAGAACTTGTTTTCATATTCCTTTGTGGATATTTTTGTTAACTGACCAAAAATTTTAACTAAAATATCATAACTTTTTCAAACCCGAAACCATAACATTATATGCTGATTACTAGTTTAGCAAAAACAAGTGATGATTACTCGAAATTTCTAGGTGATCTCTAAACTTTACTTTGTAATTTTTTGTAGTTGAGTTAACAACACTTAGGATTTAAGTGACGGGTTCTTATTAAATAATAATGGATATTAACATCAATAAATAAATGGAAAACTCCTAGAAAATACATACACTAATTTCCATTTATCAAAAAAGTACACAAATTATTTTGATTCCCTTTTTAATACACAATTTATTTTTGATATACGATTAATACATTAAATTTTGAAAATCAAAATTTTTACACCACCAAACTAACGGCATCAATGCATTAAATAGATTTGTTAAAACGTCGTTTGGTGGTGTAAAACTTTCAACTTTTAAAAGTGTATTTATTTATTTGATATTAAAATAGTTTGTGTATTAAATGGGGAGTTAAAATAGCGTAGGTATTTTTTAGCAAATAAAAATTAGTTTATGTATTTTTGAAAAAAAAATTCAAAGTTTTAGACCATAAAATTAACGTTATCAACGCTTTATACAAAATTAATAAAGCTTCGATGATCTTATTAAACATGTGAGCTAGAATTTGAGTGGAAAACATAATTACAAAATGAAAAGGTGATGTGTTCAATAAAAATATGATTTATAAGTATATGATGTGTTCGATATCTAGTCAAATTTGATGGTATCTGTTAAGTTTTTAATTGTAATTAGAATGAAAAATGAAAAAAAATTAAGTGGTCGTGATGTAGTGGTAAAGGGGTATCAGTTGGAATTTTCGCTTTGGGTTTAATCCTTTTGACTATCTATAGACGCTTTAAAGGGTAAAAAAACCCAAATTTGTATGGACTTTATGGTGGTTAGTTTTTGAGCCTAGAAAACTTTTAGAATTCACTACGATTATCAAAATAAAATAGAATGAAAAAACAGTGACTCACAAAAAAAGTATAGAATGAAAAAACAGTGATTTACTGTATTCATCAGATTCTATGGGAAGTAGACCCGAAGCTTCATAATTATATAATGTACTTGATATTTTGTTATTTTAGTGATGTTTCTTAAGATTATTGTGATTCAGATTCAGAAAAACCAACACATATATTTCCTGTTTATGTTTTTTATTTAAACTGGTTTAGTAAATGCATAACGAAGAAATTGTTTGAATAAAAAACCAATGCTTACTCTTATTTTCAGCTCATTTTATTTATTTTCAATATACACTAGTTTTTTATATGTATGCAATTAATTATTTTCATCTCTTTCACTTTAACTATTTAATTTTGTGGAGGAATATTTTCAATTTTCTAAAGTTTATGTATTAATTAGATATCAAAAGAATATGTTACTCCCTATGTTTCATTATAAGTATCACTTTAGGTTTTTGCACACGGATTAAGAAAACAATTAATTTTGTATATTTTCTATATAAAAACACAATTACCTATACACCTAACCATATTTTAACCAATAGAAAAATAAACTGCATCATAAAATTAATAAATTTTGCATTGAAAATCGAAAACGATACTTATTTTGTAACAAAAAAATTTCTCTAAAACGACACTTAATATGAAACGGAGGGAATATGTATTAAAGGAGGAGTCAAAATCCTTAAGGTGTTTTTTTTAGCAAATGGAATTAGTTTAGGAGGTATTTTTAGGATTTTCCCCAAAAATAAATAAACAAACACAATAATAGTCCACTTTTTTCTAAACCCAAATGCAAAGTCATGTGGGAATGGGATCTCCGTTGAAGGTAAATGTAAATAGTGGGAGGTTAGAGATTCTGCATGCGCACTGGAACATACTATAACCATAGTCACTTTTAAAGTACACATTTTCGTTATGGTTCATCATTAAATTCATAACTGTAATAGTCTTTGTTATTGTTAAGTTTTTCTTATAATACCACTATTTAATTGAAACTTTCAAACTCGATGGACGACGCATTAGTCAAAGTCTCGATTTAAAAGAAACTTGTGCATTATGTCAATGACAATATTATTAGTTATCTTCTCGACCAAAACATTGCATCGTGATATGAGTAAACATTATTGTTGAAATTTCTATGACATAATTATCATGAAATTAACACGACATTGTGCATTCAATAGATTCATCCCTTTTTCTAGTTTTCTTCACTTATAATTCCATTGATCTGACGATATTTCCTCGCTCCAGCTTGATGAAATTTCTTTCTAGATATTGTATGCCAATCAAATGAATCAATCTTTATTCTTTTCTTTTCTTAATTGAACGTAGCTTTCGTTATGAAACGTTTTACGTACAATTTAATCATATTGGAAAATAAAATAAACGTCCGGGGTTATTTACGGCCAAAAGAATACAAGCTTCCGTCGAACAATGATTGTTATTTGTTACTCCCTCTGTTTTATTATAAATATCACTTTAGATTTTTGCACACGAATTAAGAAAACAATTAATTTTGTCTATTTTCTATATAAAAACACAATTACCTATACACCTAACCATATTTCAACCAATAAAAAATAAATTGTAGCATAAAATTAATAAATTTTACATCGAAAGTCGAAAACGACATTTTTTTGTAACAAAAGCTCTTCTCTAAAATGACACTTAATATGAAACGGAGTGAGTAAATGTTAAAGTGCATTAATTGACATTGTAAATCTCAACAATGTCTCAATAATACTACTAAATAAATCAAAAGGAGGCAAGGTTACTAGGTTATGGCCTTATGGGAAATGTTTTGGGCAATGGATTGCCTTAAAAAATACGTGTTTATAACGTCATCTTTAAATCTTCCAAGGCCTCAGCTGGTACGTTTTGCTTACAACTTAATCACTATTCCGATACACATCGTTTAGCAAAAAAACATATTTGAGATGTTGCAAGAGTTTTTTTTTTTGGAATTATACAGAGGTATCTTGGTCCCATATTTGAGATGTTGCAAAATTTTTATATGTTGATGTTTGGAGTATGTGGTACTAGAGGAAAATAGGGTGGCTAAAACTACTGCAGAAAGCGTCACCAAGGATCAGCGTTCTAATCTTACAACTTAATCAACTCATCTCAGCTAAAGATAATCACAGCTATATCAGCCAAAATCGAAATTTTAGAGACTATAAATAATTTAGTAGAAGGTAATAAATTTGGAAACTTATCTTATACTCCCTCTCTTTCAAAATGATAGATGTTTTAAGTTTTTCACACATATTAATAACACATATAATAAATGCATAGTTTTTTTATTGTATTTTTTTTCAATAACTTTAGACCAATAAAAAATTTAAAAGGACAATTAAGTTTTTTGAAATTTGTAATTAATAATTATTAATTGACAAAATATGCATTGAAAATATAAAAAAATACATCTTTTTGAAACAGTGTTATTTTCTAAAATATGTAACATTAAGGAACGGATGGAGTATAAATTATTTCTTAAAAATTTAGGGGATTATAAACCAATTTTCATTTGTCTATTGATATCCCCAACAACTTAAAGGACCCTCAATCTTGAGTTTGTGCTTCTCCCCTTCTCATAAGGAAATAAGGATTGTGTCATGAAGCTTAGCACCTTAGAGCATCTTCAACCCTAGCACCCCATTTTGGGGTGCTTATTTTTTTTATTTTTATTTTTATTTTTTTAAAAAAAAAAAAAAATTAAAACGGACCAATCACGGGCTGCCACGTGTCAGTGGGTCCGTGAACAGTGCAAGAGCTGGTGCTTAATTAGATACTTTAAGAAGTGGTGCTTATGATTTTGGTGGGCCCAACCATTAAACACCCCTCTTAAACACCCCCTTTAATGGTGCTCTTATGGCTCCAATCTTGGGCATTTGTTTATGGTTGATTATCTTCCTTTTATAGTTTCAATTCTTTGCTTATATGATTTAGTAGTAACATCCGACGTTTTTTTTTTTGTAAAAATGAGATTTAGCATATCTTGAATGATTAGTGTGCTAAACATGTGACTAAATTTTAAATGGAACTGATAATTCTTAAAATGATATCCCGTGATCCGTGGCTCATGACCATTATTATATAACAAAGGTTTGTATTCTGGAAGAAAAAAAGGTTTGTATTCTGGAGTCTTAAGTCATCCCTTCTCATGGAAACACGAGTGAAAAGTCAAAAGTATCTCATATGAATCTTTCTTGACGATATTTCATAGGCCAATTTTTTTGAAGAGCGTTTTCTAATTTTTTTACTAAAATAGCTTTAAAAAAATAACTCTTTTTATTTTAAAAATTTTAATTTTAATTTTAAATTCATTTGCAAAACTCTATTCCATATGTAACTCTAAACCCTATATATATTAGTTAATGCTAGAAGTATAAGTGTATATTTACAGGTTTAATAAAATCTTTTTTTTATTATTTTTTTTGAAGATTGTTTTTGTAACAAATTTTTTAAGAGTATCCTAAAATATTTATCAATTCTTGTTTCATATGCTTTATCCATACAAAATTCAATGTATGTGTGAAGTGTTAAATTGGGGACAAATCACAGACACATAAAAAAGAACAATGTATGTTTTCACAACCAATGACATATTCTCACTTATTCAATCGTATATATATATACACATATCTAATTTTTCTTGTCACCATCACCATCGGCATACATCGTCAACTTTTTGGCACATGTGGAGCTAACATTAAAATTATTGATGTATATGTGATGATTTGAGCCAGACCATCACATATATAAATAAACTGAAGCACGGGTTGAGAGACAACAAGTATGGATTGTTACAAATTCATGAAATTATCTCTAAGATTTTAGTTAAAATCCAAAATTGTGGACTGTATAGAAGAACCTTTTTTGGCATATAGCAAATATTTCATTCGTATAGTTAGTTACATGTTAGGATGAATAAGACCGTTACACAGAATTGGCAATTGAATTATGAGGTGAAATTAGATATGGTCTGGTGGTCCAAACGATAGTACTGTTTGTTTTATATCAACAGTGCGTCCATATTTTCGGTTAGTAGTTGAAGACTTGAAGAGTCCTTCATCAATTCCATCAAGTGACATTTTTAAAAATCTCCCATAGTTTTATTTTTTATAAAGTTTGGATGGCCTAAATGTTTTTTATTGGTCTATATGATACTATCAAATATGGGTGTCTCAACAGTCAACATCCAACAACATCGGATCGGAGAGATGAGGAGAGTATCAGAGATCGATTTGAATTATGAAGCATCCAAAGTTTTGCTATTCCAAACTGAAAACTTTATTTTAAAATTCTATAAAATCAGGTTTGTATTGGCTTTTATATAAAAATTTTAAAAACCTTTATAATTTTTTTTAATAATTGTAATAATAAAAATAAATGTGATATATTTTGAAAGTATCTCTAATGAAGAATGCGATGTGTTTAGAAAAGCTCTATAAGTATATATAAATTTGTTCTTGAACTTTCATATGACATTGCACAATTTTTTATATTGATTTAGATCTAAATTTAGATCCAAATATTTTAATTATTATTTTATATGTATTTATCTACCACTGAATTTAGGCAGGGGTGTTTGAGTGTGCAATTGGATTCAGATCAAGTTCCAGCGAATTTTAGTTTTTTCGGGGAATGATATTTAGTCCATATTTTAAAGTTTCGTCTAGAGTTTTTGAATTCATTTCGAATATAGTAACACATAACAATATCGATTGAAATCGTTTTAAATAAATTCTATTATAATTCTAAATACTTGTTTTGATTCAAAATGTCTGTTTTAGTTTAAAAATTGAAGAAATTTAAACAGTTTAAACAACAAAAGATTGGTGGTATAATTCATAACCGATTGTTAAGAAAAGGAAAACATAAACAATATATATAAATGTAAAGTATTATTAAATTTTCAAATAAATCAGCATTGTTAAAATTAAAAAAAAAACTTATTCATAATCAAAATTCAAATAAAATTATTTAAATATTAATATTTAAACCAATACCAAATATACGTTAAAGTGAGTATTTGAATTAACTGTTCATTTTTAAATATTTAAATAAATATTTACTAAAAAAATTAGTATTTTATATACGTATTTTAGATCGAATTTGAATTTAATACTAAGCTTCTTAGGTTTGAAGAATTTTTGAGATATCTATATAATTTCAGTTTTGGTAGAATTCAAAATCTAGAATATTGTAAAATAAGAAGTGTTCATGTCTGACTAAAGTCAATTTGGATTCAATTCTTTCGGATATGTTTGATTTTAACATGTGAGACACTAAAATCCATTAATTTCTACAGTTTACAGAAGAAAAAATACATCGAAATGAATAACAAAAAATCGGTAATTTTGTTTAGTTTTTGAAAAAAATGACTAGAAAAATGGATATGCATATTTTATGGAAAGTTCCTATCCAATAATTTTAAACCGATTACCTGGCTTAACTTTATCACTGGAAAACATGGATAGATGCCACATCAATGCTATGACGATCACATTAACCACATGATGTGGATAAATAGTAAACGATTTTCTTTTTCAACTTAAGGAAATACTCCCTCTCTTTCTAAATAATATACATTTTATTTTTTTCACATAAATTAAGAAAAAAAATAATTTTTAACAATCAATGCATTAAGTTTTTAAAATATAACATTTTTTCATAAATTTTAACCAATAGCAATTCAATAAATCTAAAATTATAAATTAATATTTCTTGAAAATTGACAATTTATTATTAAAAATACATAGAAAATTGAAAACATTGTTCATTTAAAAACAAATGAAATGTGATAGAACATACATCATTTAGAAACAGAAAGAGTATGCTTTTCTTTTTTTGCCATCAAGGAAATAATATGCTTTTACGGATAAGATCAAATATATTCATTTTTTGTGCTAGGACATATATTCATTTTTTGTGCTAGGACAAGAACAATACACCAATAATTTAGGGAATATAATCTTTTTAAGAGTTATATGTTAGATACGATTTTAAAAAAAAATATTCATTGAAAATGCTCACATATTTAGATTTATGATTTAATGATTATTTTTAGAATTTAGTATTTAAATAGGATGATGGAGTTGAATTTATAAATTTCTATAAATAATTATTAAACATTTATAAATGATTTAAAAGAGTTAGTTCTTTTTATATCATAAAATAAAGATATTTGTGAAAAAATCAATATTTAAAAGTAATATTAGGTTTATGGTAAAATTATAATTCTCCGTTTGTTTTTTTTTTTTTTTGAAAAAATCCTAAGAGATATGTTAAGTTCTTAATAAGGCAAAGTAATAATGGTCAAAAAGATATCATGTGATATAGTTTCCTAAACATATCATCGGTTATTAATTTAATAAAAAATGTGAAAAGTCCAACCTCTTTCTCTCTCCCTGACGATTTGCCAATAAATTGGAGATAATCGCCACCAAACTCTTTCACACAAGTCATAACGGTCCTTCAAAGATTTGCTCTCTTTTTTGGTTTCATCTTCTTTGAGAGAAAAACTTACGTTATGGCGGAGATCTCGGGAAACGGGCATGGCGACTCCAAAGAAGGAGCAGTGGTGGTGAACATGAACGCAGAAGAAGCTATGCATACCACAAAACCCATGAAGAAACAAGACTCTGTCCTCTCGTTCTCTGTCCCTTTCTTACAAAAGGTGTTCACTTCTGTTACTCTCTATCTCCAAACAACATAACATAAAGTCTTTCACCGATCTGTTTTTTTTTGTTTGTTAAAATTGCTCTGTTTTCAGTTGATGGCAGAGATTCTTGGAACGTACTTTTTGATATTCGCTGGTTGTGCATCGGTGGCTGTAAACGCCCAACACGACAAAGCTGTGACTCTTCCGGGGATTGCCATCGTTTGGGGACTCACCGTCATGGTTCTTGTTTACTCTCTCGGTCACATCTCCGGCGCTCATTTCAATCCGGCCGTCACGATTGCATTCGCTTCTTGCGGCCGTTTCCCTCTCAAACAGGTCAACACATACACTATTTGTTTTTATGTGTCATTTTGTGTTTGATGAACTAACTAGAACCTTGACGTTTTGTGTTTGATAACTCTACCTTAGCTGTCTTCTTGATTGTGTTGCACGCAACTAATTTTATAGTATTAGAGATTTTTTTCCTAACCAATATAAGTTGTAAGTTCTAGCTAGAGAAATAACATTGTTTTATTGTACAATTTTATTTTTATACTTCCTCTTACAGAAAGACTGTAAGATCAATGTTTTGGATTTTTTATTGGTTTCTTAAAGATTTATATTTTACATTTTCAGTATAAATAATTGCAAATTGTTAATTTCAACAAAATTAATTGTGTTTATTGCATTTCTATTGATTAAAAATTATGAGAAATATTTAAACACAAAAAATAATCCATTTATAACTAAAATTTAATGTATTTTATCAATATGTGCAAAAACTCTGTAACATGTATCAACATAAAACAAAGAGAGTAAATTTCTACATTTAATTTTTGAATAATACGAGTAGTTTGTCAGACAAGTTTTCAGAAGGAATTTATTCTATTAATTCAATCATTTACTCAAATCCATATTCAGCTCAAATGAATCATTCAGAACCGACTCATCTTTAATGTGACATTAAATAAAATTTATATATATTATCCTTTACAATTTTAGGTTCCAGCTTATGTGATATCACAAGTGATCGGAGCGACGCTTGCGGCGGGGACTTTGCGGCTGCTGTTCGGACTTGATCAGGATGTTTGCAGTGGGAAACATGACGTGTTCGTCGGAACATTACCGTCGGGATCCGATTTGCAGTCGTTTGTGATCGAGTTTATAATCACTTTCTACCTAATGTTCATCATTTCTGGCGTCGCAACCGACAATAGAGCGGTTAGTATTTCACAATCTTCTTACACTTAACTATATATAGTCAATTTTTATGGCTGTTTAATGGGGATTCTTGCTATTTTAAGCATGTTCATTTCACCTTTAGCTAATATTTTTTTCTTTCATTTGAAGGTTTTTAATGAAAATGGACTGCGTACACTATTTTATAGTTTTCTCTTTGATTTTACTTTTTTATTACTAGGAAAACAAGTATTCTATATTTTTCTTGACCGAAGGCTTTTCCTAGTTCCTCTATCCTTTATTTATTTATTTATTTATTTATGTGTTGATGGTTACCTCAGCATTTATTTATGATAAAAGTAATTGATATTAGACCCGTTGACAAAAAAAAGTGATTAATACTGGACCCATATGACAAATCAGATTGGAGAACTTGCAGGACTAGCAGTAGGGTCGACGGTGCTACTCAACGTGATAATTGCCGGGTAATTATTTTTACTTATATAAGTTCTAACATCTTTATAAATATTGTTTATATATATTTTCTTTCTCGACTTAAACATTAAAATTGATATATATATATATATATATATATATATATATATATATATATTTTAAATTGATATATATGATCTTGTTTATCTTTTTTTTTTTTAATTATCAGACCGGTGTCGGGAGCTTCGATGAATCCAGGAAGAAGTTTGGGACCTGCAATGGTATACAATTGCTATAAAGGAATATGGATATACATAGCGTCACCAATCCTCGGAGCGGTTGCGGGTGCATGGGTTTATAACACGGTTAGATATACTGATAAACCGTTGCGTGAAATAACCAAAAGCGGCTCGTTTTTAAAGTCCGCGCGAAATGGTAGCTCTCGTTAAGTAAACAAAAGTCATATGGCTACGTTAAGTTATAGTCATCGGAGGTTATGTTGTAATGTCGATTAGAAGTAATGAGTGTTTTGGTAATTTAGTTTTTTCTAAATGGCCGGGGAACTAGCTCTAAAAGTGTAACCATGTATGCTATGTAACGAATATATAAAATTAATTTACCAAAAAAATGACAATTCTATCAAATATTTATTTTTAAGTTTTTGTCAAAAAATAGCCTTAAAAAATTAACTGAAACTTCCGTTATAGAGTCAATATATTATGAAAATTAATTTTTTTAAACTTCACCTCTGAAACTTCACCTCATAACTCCAAATTCTAAATTTATATTAGTTAATTTTAAGAGTATAATTTTATATTTACAATCTTAAATAAATTTATTTTAGTCATTTTAAGGCTATTCTATAGTATTTTTCAAAAAAAAAATATAGGAAATTATTCTTTTTTTTCATATAAATCCATTATCTGTCTTAAATTTACAAAAAAAAAATCATCACCAAAACAAAATACAAGTTAACCTTATACTACATAATCAATCTACAACATAAACTTTTGTTGATATTTATACACGGTAATTTACGTGTTATAAAATCTATATAATAAAAGTGATATTATGGATTGACTCTATAACGGAAGTTTTTTTGCATTTTCTTGAATGATCTCTTTTTGTACATTTAAGTGAAGTGAGGGTTTATTTAAAAACAAAAAAATGCTAAAATTACAACAGCTTTCACCAGGCCTTTCGTATGGTTTATTAATTATACTAGATCGTCTTTTTCACTACGTGCGGATAATTTCTTTAAAAAAATTACAATTAATTGTTATGCGAATATAAAATATTGCAGAACTTTTATATGTATAAAAGCTATGTACTATGTAGGATACAATATATGAGAAGAGACATACTCTGTTTTTTGTTGTTGTTTGAATGTTGTGTATAGCTTTCACATTTTTTGTAATGAAATTCTTTGTATTAGTTTTCTAAATTACCAAAATTAAGTTTAAAATACAAAGACAGTCTAGATGATGTCAAAAGTTGTTCTTAGTTATGTTTCCTTAATTACTATCTTCTAAGATAAGATCTAGATGGGAGGTTGAGCTCTAGCTCATAAATTGAACATGACTCTTATTTTTCCTTTGAAGGTGTTAATGATTTTTTTTGTCTTGTCAAAATAAAATTGTGTGGTATAGGATGAAGAGATAACTATCTTTCTTGAAAATTCATATATTTCTTGTTTATACCCTTATATATATTGGGATAATGTTTATCACCACTACAACTTTATATTTTCGATTACTTGTCCTTTGCAGCTCCGTGAAAACAGAGATGATTGATTGTCTCATAATATATATTAGGTGATTATCCGCGAGTACGCGCGGATAAAATCTATATATAAATAATAATTGATTATTAACTTTAATTTTTCAGCAATCATATCATAAATTTCAAAACATATAGTCACATAATTTCAATATAAAGTTGATGAGTAGGGTTATATTTGTTGATATTTAGTTTTTTTTAAAACATATTTAATTTATATTTGCATTCAATAATATCATCTGGATGTTATAATTCACCATCTCACTTCGATATGAAGAATTATATTTTTGAAATGATATGATCAAAATATTTGAGATCCGCGTTTGCGCGGAAATGAAAATTAATTATGTATAAAAATTATTTATACATACTATTATTTATTTTGTGTTCATTTACTTATTATGCAATAATAAGTATATTGAATAATTGAGAAGCGAGTACCTATTACGTATATAATTAAATTGGAATAAGCACATATTGATATATATATAGTATATTTTAATATGAGTATTTATTAATTGAGACTTCATATTCATATGATTTTATTAAAATTTTTATATTTCTATAGAAAAAATATTATTTTAATTAATATGATATTTATCAATAGAGGCTTCCTACTCAATGCAAATTTTGAAATTAACATATTTATGTATTTTACTTATGATATATATTTTAATTTAAATGATATTAATATATATATATATATATATATATATATATATATATATATATATATATATATATATAATCTGAATATATATTAAATGAAATTTTATATTTATATGATTTTATAAGCATTTGTATCTTGTTATAACAACAAAGTTAATCATTAATCACAAAAATTTCAATGTGATTTTTAACAATCATAGTAATTTATACTCGCTTAAAAATTCAAAATATAACATATAATAAAAAATCTATTTTTTTTATTATATGCTTAATTTTACTATTTAATATAATTTAAGAATATAAACTTAAATAAAAATGATGGAGGATACAAAATTTGTTATCAAATTTATTCAAAATCTTTAATTGTCACATATTTGTTAACCATTTTAGGTAATTCAGGAGCTTTTATATAAGAAAACAATGAAAAATATTCTTTATACACTACTAATTAATTTGATAGTTAGTTTAATAAAAATCATAATAGATGGACCAACCTATTTTTTTAAGAATTCTAAGAATCATCTTAGTGATGACACGTGGCTACCAAAATATGTTGTAATGCTCTAGAATTAATATATAAGTGATATTTTTGTTTCATTTTTTGTATATATACAATAAATTTTCTCTATAATTGTTTTTTGTTTTCATGTTTTAGGAAAATTGTCTAAAATATCATATTTTTAATATTACTTTTCATGTTTACATTAACTATTTTTACCCTCATTTTTAAAGAGGAAAAATCACTTATAACCCTTAAGTTAATTAATCTAAGACTTAGGGTTTAGAGTTGATGGTTATGATATAGTTTTGGAATGTGGAATTTAGGATTTTAATTAATCTAAGAATCTTTTGCCTCTTAAGAAAAAATGTTTTTGTAAAAATGTTTTATATAGAGGATAAAGATTAATAATGATATTAATAATTTGATAAACATGAAAATTTCCCCTGTTTTTATCTTATATAAATATATATTTTTCCTATCTCATCTGGAATTGTAGTTATAAGATTATTAGTGTATAGAGCTTCGTTCATAATTTTCTCATGTCATCTCTATCACCTTTGAAATAATATATAGTAGTAATTTCAATTACTGAGAAAAGTATATACATGGTGAGTTTTTAATATTAGATATTGGAAACACATTTGAATGCTTATGAGACTGAGAAGTGAAGAAACATTACTCAATTTCAAGTTTCAAACATACACGTTTAAAATATAGGAGGAATGAATTTGATAGTGAAAAAAAAATGAGTAATGAAAATATATTCTCATCAGCAACTAAGTTTATAAAAGTTAATTTGTTAAAAGAAGAATGTACATTTTAGCACAATCACTCACTTAAGAAAAAAGTTCAATAACACCACATGTTGCACATCGTAATCTTGTTATAGTCCCATTCTTCAACCCATTTGTAAACTTCACATCGCTTTGTTGTTCAATTTGAATTGATCGGCTCATACATCTCTGCCCAAAACGGAAGAAAGAGCAAACAAAAAGCATTATTTACTGTTTTTTATCTAATTTACGAAGACCGTTTAGAATTTAGGGAATGTTAGATATTGCAAGCATACAATGTAACTGTCAAATTTCATCATTTTTCTGAGAATGAGAGAAGTTGTAAAATAAATATATTTGAATATATGTATGTTGTGTTTAGATTTTTACAAATTTAATTTTTCTTATATTTAATTAACTCATCTGCCCGGAGTTTTCAAATAAAATTTAAATAAATTGAGATTTTGTTATATTTATATTTAAATATATGTTTATATATATACATATATATATATATTCGTACAAATTACAAAAACATAAATTGGTAGATTTAAATGTGTTTTATTTATTTTTTTGTCTGACAAATTCAGAATGATAAGAAGTCACAATTGGTTGTAACTTTACTATCTGGTAATTTTTTGATGTGATTTATGTTTTATATAATAAAATAGATTATTTGTTATAGTTTTATTATTGGCATCATATATGATGAGAACGATTATAAGTTAATTAAAATTTAATTGTAATCTGTGTACTCTAAGTTTTAGATAATTTAGGCATTTATATACAACAGTTATTACCATTATAATTGATTTAAACTTTGTTTTGTCTTTAAAATTATTAAATTACAAGATAGAAAACATTTTTTTACACTTTTAATTTCTAGGGTATGATTTCCAAACAATATTTAAAAACATGAATATATGATTGTAATACAAGGAGTAATGTACAAAAATCTAAATTGGACGCATTTTTTTCTTCGTATCAGTATGAAAGTTACCATATCATGTGCATTTGAATATGGGGAGTAGGGCTCATGTAGACTTTGTCCATCGGTTAGCTACATCTGCGTATTTGATCAATTTTTAATGTTTATCTCAGATATAAGTCGGCTAACTGAAGCTAATACTACAAAGAGAGGAATACGAACAAACTATATATTAGATTTACCTTATAGGTCGGCTCTTATGTTGCAATTCGCATTAAACTCTTTGAACAACTAAATCATGAACTTAGCTTTTCTCTTCTTTGGAGGCTATAGGTTTTGGTTGATGTAAATGGCTTTATATAGGAACATAAACAAAGGAGGTGGAACTACATCATAAAGAAAGGAGCAAAGAACATATTGGATCATTAGTTTGATCGTGGTAACGGTGAATTCCTTAGATTTGAAACGGTGAAGACGAAGTGTAAAAGCTAGAAACGATCAAGAATGGAAGGTAAAGGCATAGGCCATTTCAAAATTTATAAACCCATATGACTAACCCAATTTTAAGTCGACAGAAAAATGCTGACTTATATCAAATAAATGTTTCTGACGGAAAGAGTTTTTAATTTGACTTAGTATGCATCTCTTTGAATATATTCAACTTTTAGTATTGTAATATCGATATCTTCGATTCTTTATTCAATCCATATTTATGGAGAACAATAAATTTAGTTTTGGAAGCCGACAACTTTTTTTAAAGCAAAATTTTGAAACTTACTATTTTAGAAGTTAGAACTCGTCAAAAGGAAGCCGAAAATACGGAGTCGCAAACATTGGCAAGTGAGCAATACTTTGTCCAGAGCTTAAAACTCGACCACGTGTAACTTTGTCCGCAAAACGCCAAACATAACATCGCTCTTATCCGCCACATCTAAGCTCTCTAATAACATTACATCCAAATCATCAATATCATATTTTCGTCATGCAACATCACTCCTTTCTTAGAAGACCATAACACAGAACACTGCCTTTTTAGTCGTGTAACGATGGCGTCAAGTGATAAGGTTCCGGTAGCGTGTCCGGCAAGCAGTGGAGAAGGTAAGGAGCCAATGGGAGATCCAACGAAGACCACCACTGCGATGTTAGAAAAAGGAACGGCTATGATGCAGTCTATGAAACCCATCAGGCAAATGAGCCTCCACGTGTGTTCATTCGCTTGCTACAGCCACGATCCTGGCCGTCAGATCCAAGTTCATATGTACGGTCACCGTGTAAACCAAGACTTTCTCCAATGTGCCGTCTACGATTCCAGTTCCTCTAAGGCTCATCTCATAGGTACATATACGTCTACTTAGACATTTATTCCAACCGTACGTATAGACATATTGACGTATAAATGTTTTGGTTGGAACGTTGAGTATTGAAGCTTTTGTTTTAGATTATGTCTTAAGATTTATGATGTGTTTGTTAATTGTATTAAATTTCTAGGGATTGAGTATATAGTGTCAGAGAAGTTATTCGAAAGCCTCTCCCCGGAAGAACAAAAGCTTTGGCATTCACATGACTATGAGGTTCTTGATTTTTGCAACATGCTTATTTATCATAGAAACTAAAATGATAGAATTGTAAGTGCTGTTTGTAGATCCAAATGGCTCTTCTAGTAACTCCAAGGGTCCCTGAGCTTGTTGCGAAGCCTGAGCTTAAAAATCTTGCCAAGTCCTACGGAAAATTTTGGTGTACTTGGCAGATCGATCGCGGTAAGCATAAGTCGTTCAACAAAACAAACTATATTTTATGCAGGATAGTTTTTTTTCCTTAAAAATTGAAATTTTATTCAAGACAGTTATATTCAAAGTCTTATGGATAAATATAGATTTTACTGCCAAATTATAGATGAAAAGAGTAAAACTAATCTTAAAATGTTTATGGGATAAGATTTGATCTGAAAGTGTTTATGATCCGTATGGTCATCATATTATATTATATACTCCTTCTGTTTCAAAATATTTGATGTTTTCGGTGAATGCATAAGAATTGAAGTATATAGTTTTTCTTTAAAAAATAACATTAAAAATATAAACTAAAGTTTATTTAGTCAATCATTAAAAAAACTATAGAATATCATTGATTACATTGTTTTCTATAAAATTAAAATTAATAAAAAATATTAAAAAATCATGCATTTTGAAACATAATAAATTCTCCAAAACATTAACTATTTTAGAACGGAGAAAGTATGAATTTCAATTGAGATTTTTGTTTGTTTTAGGGGATAAATTACCACTAGGTGTACCATCATTAATGGTATCGCCACAAGACGTGAATCTCGGGAGGGTCAAACCGGAGCTGGTGAAAAAGAGAGATGAAGAACATGGAATGTCGACGGAATCGTTGAAGACGTCACGAGAAGGGATTTGCGGACCGGAGAAAAAGAATCTGGTTGCTGATTATTGGGTTCGGTTTAGGAAAGGCTTTGCGCTTGATGTCGTTGAGACAGATATGAAGAGAACAGCTCCCTTCCCGTGACTTCCTTTTTCTTTTGCTCTTTTTCCTTTCGAGACATTTTAAGTTCGTAAGTTTTTTTAGGGGCAACTGTTCGTAAGCTTACTAGCTCTTTCAAAAGGGAAATCGAAATAAACTTCCGGTTAGCTGATTACCCTTTCGTAAGACACGACTTTTGTTTTACCAACTTGTTCGGTTTTTGTATCATCCCTTTCACTGATCTTCATTTCATTTCCGATGGCTATTGACCTGATATATATTTTCATCGTTTCAACTTCATCTTTTCCTAAAAGAATCAGTCTTCACATGATATATCAGCCGTGTTCTATGACGTTGAAGTGAAGCATCTTGGACTGGAAGAAGAGTGAGTTTGATGGATTTATTAAGTCTCTATGAAGAAGATTCAGTAGAGTTGGCGTTTGACAACGGTCCAACAAAGAGTCTCCTTCATCCCGACAAAGAGATGAAGTTGAAAAGATGAAAAAGATATCAAATCAACCAATAGAGTCCCAAATATAAAAATAAAAAAAATTAAGATTTTTTTTTAAAATATATATATATATAGATAACTTATGCTAATTTTTAAAAAAAATTTAGATATATTACTAAATTTATAGTTTATAATTTCAAAAAATATCAACAAGAGTTATTAATTTTGAAAATTACTTTATTAGATCGTTAAATATACGATTATTTTTTTCTGAACATGGTCTAAAATTGTTTGAGACGGTCCTGATACTGCGAATAAGAAAAAATCGTCGACAAACTATGAATTTGACACTAGACAAATAATTTATTTACTCTCTTTCTATTAAATCTAAATATAATTACATATAAAATATATCATAATGGTCTTGTTAATAATCTTACTAATATATATTGTTCACTGAAAGAAAAATATTAGAATTTTTGTTTTGTAAGTTGAGTCGATAAAACTTCTCTTTAAGATTAAAATAGATTGTCATGTTTGGGCTTCATACTAGTCCATAAGGTATAGTAGTAGATACATTTTTTTAAAAGGCCTTCCTATAACTATGTTAGTCTGAGTAAAATATATGTATTTTACTAAGTATTTCTCTATTTTTAGTCTAGTTAAAGTTGTTTGGTGGTGTTGAAGAATTGTTAAACTATCCAAGGATTTGAAATATTGGAATTCGGATCAGAATGATAATGAATGATTTAGTAATAAAATAATAAGGATCAAATCAAGAATGTTGTTGACATTTGTTACAGTAACCTACTTATAAAAGTTCTAAAAATTTGAATTCAAATGAAAGGATAAGAATTTTTAATAAGGTTTCATGAGATGATTGAAGGACGAATGGCCTTTGCGGAAAGAGAAGATAGTGAAGCTTAGTTATGCTTGAAAAGGGCGACCATCGTTCAAAGCTCCATTAAACTTTTACCCTCATGGACTTCACCATTAAACTGGAAGGGGCCGTTTTGCATCGTTATTTGGTTTAGTCCATGACATTAACCGGCCAGCTCGGTCCATTTTTTGTACCCTAGGTTGATAGAAGAATACTAGCTAGATAAACCTGCCAAGCCACCGATTTCCAAATATATTAAACGGTTTGATTCCATTCTTCATCATATGGGTCACAAGCGGCAATGGAGGGTCTATTCTCTCCATCTCTCTATTGCACACAGTTCATTCATTAAGTTTGTTGTTTGTTGGCTTCAGAGGCCATTGACATGCTTTAAAAATTTCCATCACAAACAAGAAGGAAGATAACTGAGATTTGAGCAGCATGATGGCTCATAATCCGGTTCAAATTTGTGATTTTTTTAATCGGTTAAGAAATGATTCTCTTGCATCCTGTGAGTGTTTGTCGGTATTCAACTGAGCTGACTATGGGCTTGGAGTATTTAGGCCCATACGCAGAAGATGTGGGCTTCGGTTTGTTGAGCCTGCAAAAGAGAAATATCAAAACTGCACCGTTTTGATTAATGAGAAAGTTTTATCTTCTTCATCAAGAAGATAAGGAGAAGGGCGTCGTTCTGTTACAGAAACAGAATAGAGAGAGAAAGAAGAGAGAGAGAGAGTCTTATCTCAGAGTAGATTGCGACGGAGACGGTGAAGAGCTGATCGTGATCTATCCAAGGAGAATCTGATTACCAGGAGTGTATTTCAGAGGTAGTCTTTACACATTGATCTTGGTGTGATCCATTTGCGTGTGTAGAAAGAAACCGAGACTCTATATTACTTTCTGAAGAGCTAGTGCTTGCTTGAGAGTTTTGATCTCTCCCCGGACAGTAGGAAACGAAGTCCGGGTAAACAAATCTTGTGTTGTTTTGCTTTACTCACGTTATCTGCTAACACACAAGAACAACGTCCATCATAATCATTCAAACTGAGAACAACGATTAAGATCTAACACTAACAAGTGGTATCAGAGCACCAGGTTTGTGTACAGGAGTTGATTGCGAGTGAACGTGATCAAATGTGTTCATCGATCCTAAGTGTTGTGGATCGGTGTGTTTGACGAGCTCGGATCTTGATGGAGGCTGTTACTAAGTTTGAGATGGAGAAGTTCGATGGGAAAGGGGACTTTGGAATGTGGAAATTCAAAATGCTTATACAACTTGAATTGCAAGGACTGGGAAAGATTTTGCAAGGAGATTCTGGTGAATCATCTCACAAGGATGATCTAGACTCAAAGTTAAAGGCAAATGAAGGAGATCCAGATCCAAAAAGTAAGGAGAAGGATGCTAGAGCAAGGAATCTGATATGTACTAGTCTTACTAATATTGTATTGAGGAAGGTAATGAAGGAACACACAGCTGCAGGAGTCTGGAGAGCACTTGAAGCTGACTATCAGACCAAGACCTTACCAAATAGAATCTACTTGAAGCAGAGCTTTGCAAGTTTTAAAATGTCTGAGCAGAAATCTATTGAAGAAAATTTGGATGGTTTTTTAAGGCTGGTTGATGATTTAGCAAGCCTAAACATTATGGTATCGGATGAAGATCAGGCCATTCAAGTGCTGTTCAGTCTACATCCTCAATATGACTCCCTTGTGCATACGTTGAAGTATGGTAACAACAAAGAAACTTTAACCCTAAAGGAAGTCACTACTTCGGCATACTCTAAGGAAGCTGAGTTAAGAGAAAAGGGACTTATAGGGAAGTCAAGTTCAACTGCTGAAGGACTGGTTGTTTCAAGAGGAAACAGTGAGAAGCGTCAAGGGGGAAAACAAGGGAGAGGCAGAAGTAAGAGCAGAGAGAGAAGATTCAAGAGGAACCCTAGGTCACAGACACCCGCAAAACCAAGAGAGTGTTGGGTCTGTGGACGTGAAGGTCATTTCAAAAGGGATTGCCCTGAACGAAAAGATGGGAACAGGCAACTAAATGCAAATGTTGCATTAAGAAAGGAACCTATGATTTTAACAACAAGTGTTCATGACACACATGATCAGTGGGTTCTAGATTCTGGTTGCACGTTTCACATCACACCAGATAGAAAAGCTCTGTTTGACTTTAGAGAAGTAAATGAAGGAAAGGTTCTAATGGGGAATAATACTTACAGTGAAGTGACTGGGATTGGGAAGTTGAAAATTGTGAATCCAGACTGTACAGTAGTGATTCTTACGGATGTGCGCTACATGCCAACAATGGGCAGAAATATAATTTCTTATGGGCAATTGGAGAAGAGTGGGTGCAGTTATGAAGGGTATGGATTCAATGTAACTTTCTCAAAGAATGGACAACGTGTGCTTACATGAACATACAGAGAAGGTTTGTACTTCTTAAATGGAAGTGTGCAGAAGGGAGTAGTCTCTATTGCTAGACCTGAAGTTGATACTACAAGAAGGTGGCACTCAAGACTAGGTCACATGGGACTTAAGTGCATGAATGAGTTAGTCAAGGGTGGCTATCTTGACGGGAAAGAAGTTCATACACTCAACTTTTGTGAGGAATGTGTTCTTGGGAAATCTCAAAAGCAGAGTTTTCAAGAAGGGAAGCACACGTCTAAGGAACCACTGGAGTATATTCACTCAAATATGTGGGGATCATCTAGTGTTGAAAGAGCCTTGTAGGATGCAAATACTTCATCACGTTTATCGATGACTATTCAAGGAAAGTGTGGATTGATTTTCTAAGGACTAAAGATGAAGCATTTCAAAGTTTCAAGGAATGGAAACAACTTGTTGAGAACCAAACGGGAAAACGAGTGAAGTGTCTCAGGACAGACAATGGTTTGGAATTTTGCAACAAAGTTTTTGATGGGTTATGCAAGAGTTCAGGGATCAAAAGACACAATACATGTGCCTACACACCGCAGCAAAATGGAGTGGCGGAGAGAATGAATAGAACAATTATGAACAAAGTTCAAAGTATGCTAGCTGAGACAGGGTTTGGCAAACAGTTTTGGGCTGAGACAGCTTCCACAACGGTATATCTGATTAATCACTCTTCTACGTAAGCATTGAGCTTTAAGATTCCAGAAGAAGTCTGGTCAAGGAGGAAGGTGACACTTGATCATCTGAGAAGATTTGGTTGTGAAGCATTTGTTCATACTGTTCAAGATAAGATAAGTCCTAGAGCTACGAAAGGTTACTTCGTGGGATACCCTCAGGGTGTGAAAGGATACAGAGTTTGGTTGCAAGAGGATGGGAAGTGTACCATCAGCAGAAATGTGACATTTCATGAAAATAAAGTGTAAGACAAGGCTGAACCAAGTCCTAAGGAGCTTAAACAAGCAAAGAAGGAAAAACGAGTTTCATTCAATCTTGATAAGACGTTTAAAGACTCAGAATCAGGTGGAGTTTTATCAGAAAGTGGGAATGAGTCCTCAAGCTCAGAGTCAGAGGGATCAGAAAGTTCAGAGTCGGACTCAGTGGAACAGACATAAATTGAAACTACACAAGCTGGATCATCTTCAGAAAGCCTAAAAGATTATGTGCTGGCTCGAGATAGAGCTAAGAGAGTTGTAAAGAAGCCATCGATGTATGAGGACGGAGGGGATTATGTTGTCGCATACGCATTGATGTGTGCTCAAGATGTTGATATAGAAGATCCTAAAACTGTCACAGAAGCAAAAGGAAGCAAGTACTGGAAAAATTGGAAGTTAGCCATGAAGGAAGAAATTGATTCGTTGTCTAAGAATAAAACGTGGCTAGTGGTTGATAAACCAGAGAGGAAGAAGATTGTTGGTTGTAAGTGGATTTTCAAGTACAAGGAGGGGATTCCAGGTGTGGAACCTCCTAGGTTTAAGGCTCGATTGGTAGCTAAGGGCTTCACTCAAATCGAAGGTATTGATTACAACGAGATTTTCTCTCTAATGGTAAAGCATGTGTCTATACGTCTAATGCTATCAGTGGTGGTTAACTACGACATGGAACTAGAACAGCTAGATGTAAAGACAGTCTTTCTTCATGGAACTCTAGATAAGGAAATCTATATGAACCAACCTGAAGGGTTTATTGAGAAAGGAGAAGAGTCTAAAGTGTGTATACTTAAGAGATCCTTGTATGGATTGAAGCAGTCTCCAAGGCGGTGAAACCAGAGGTTTGATGAGTTCATGAAGAGACAGGGATATGATCAGAGTGTACATGATCCATGCGTGTACTTTAAAGGAAAAACGTTGGAGGACAAGGTCTTCTTACTACTCTACGTGGACGATATGCTAGTTGCTTCTAAAGATATGAGGAAAATTCAGAGATTGAAAGAAAGCTTGAAGTCAGAGTTTGAAATGAAAGACTTAGGGAAAACTACTCGTATCTTGGGCATGGATATTCTACGTGACAGATAGAAGGGAATTCTAAAGCTCTCACAAGAGAAATACTTGCGTCAAATATTGAAAAACTTCAATATGGAAGGAGCAAAGCCGGTGGTTACACCTGTGAGTTCTCAACACAAATTGAGAAAGCTATCTGATGAAGAGGTCAAGGAAGAAGCTAACTACATGGACAAAATACCTTATGCTAGTGATGTTGGAAGCCTAATGTATGCTATGATTGGATCTCGACCTGATTTGGGATTTGCTATTTGTCTGATCAGCAGATACATGTCTCAACCAAGGAGAGCTCATTGGGATGCTGTCAGATGGGTGTTCAAGTATCTAACAGGGGCTTTGGATATTTGTCTAACGTTCACTAAACAGGAGGTGTTTGAAATTGTTAGCTACAGTGATTCAGATTACAATTCAGATTTGGATCGCAGAAGATCAGTTTCAGCTTATCTTTTCCAAGTTGGAGGAAACACTGTCAGTTGGCGTGCCATACTGCAGTCTGTGGTGGCATTGTCAACCACAGAAGTTGAGTATATGGCTCTCACTGAAGCAGCTAAGGAGGGTAAATGGTTAATGATGATTTGCGGTGAATTGGGATTCATTTTTAAGAGTTACAAGTTATATTGTGATGCACAGAGTGCAATATGCCTAGCTAACAATGCAGTTCATCATGGCAGAACAAAGCATATGGATACCAAGTACCATTTCATCAGGGATAAAGTACATGAGGGTTCCGTTATCCTAATCAAGGTGCATACTACTCTAAATGCAGCTGATTTTCTGACAAAATGTTTACCTGGTTCGGCATTTCAAAGATGTCTGGAGCTGGCCAAGATCCTCGCTTGATAAGGGGAGGTGGTGCAGGAGGTGGCTTTGTCGGTTGGGTTGCCTCGCACAAAAGGGAGAGAAACAAAATGAGTTTCTCGGTAAAAAGAAATCGATAAGCTCTAATTGTGTGGTGAAATACAATTGAAGTAAAGGAAAGAAAAGGGGGACTTACTTTACTTGAATAATAAACCAGAGAAGGCAGATCGAAAAAGGGGTCAACTTCTGTTTTTGAGTCTGCGGTAAAGCTGAAGGTTTTCAACTGAGTGGAGTTGAAACAAAGAAAGGAAGGAAGAGGTTGAGATTGAACTGCCGGAGGAGGTTGTGAGCTGATTGGTTTAGGTGGAGCTCACGGCAGAGACGATTTTTAACGAGGAGGAGAAGAGGATTAAGTTTTTCAGACAGGTGAATCGACAAAGGTGGAGATTGTGAGTGTTTGTCGGTATTCAACTGAGCTGACAATGGGCTTGGAGTATTTAGGCCCATACGCAGAAGATGTGGGCTTCGGTTTGTTGGGCCTGCAAAAGAGAAATATCAAAACTGCACCGTTTTGATTAATGAGAAAGTTTTATCTTCTTCATCAAGAAGATAAGGAGAAGGTCGTCGTTCTGTTACAGAAACAGAATAGAGAGAGAAAGAAGAGAGAAAGAAGAGAGAAAGAGAGTCTTATCTCAGAGTAGATTGCGACGGAGACGGTGAAGAGCTGATTGTGATCTATCCAAGGAGAATCTGATTACCAGGAGTGTATTTCAGAGGTAGTCTTTACACATTGATCTTGGTGTGATCCATTTGAGTGTGTAGAAAGATACGAAGACTCTTTATTACTTTCTGAAGAGCTAGTACTTGCTTGAGAGTTTTGATCTAGACAGTAAGAAACGAAGTCCGGGTGAACAAATCTTGTGTTGTTTTGCTTTACTCACGTTATCTGCTAACACACAAGAACAACGTCCATCATAATCATTCAAACTGAAAACAACGATTAAGATCTAACACTAACACATCCTTCCGGTTTAGTTTGGTTTCCCCCTTAAACAAGCAATCTTTGTAATTTGGAGTTTTGTTCTACATTGAAGAAAGTCTTTGTGTGGATTTAAGCTGCATGTTATTGTAGTATAACAATTGTTGTAAGATCTGTGGTTTTAACCTCAACATATATATGTTGTTATCTAAATTGGTGTAAAGCTTACGACTCTACCTTAGTATGTTGTCCCGTATTTATAAAGGTAGGCGAGCTACATGAAAAAAAATAGTAAATAATCAACCATGATCAAAAGAAAATCAAATGTTAATTTCACCTTCTAATTTGAAAGTGGGATGTGTTATTGCTATGTTTCCTTGATTGGAGCACTTGAAACATTTTAAGTCGATTCAAAATCAGTCTGGTTTAAATTCTTTTTGAAAAATATTTTTTCCCTTCTGTTTACTAAGATAATTAGTGTAATCAATCAAAGCAGTTAGATAACCCTTAGGCCATGATTAACGCAGGTTTCTTAGGTTGAGTTTCTTAAGAAAAGTTAAGAAACTGTTTCTTAATTTTTAACTGAAAAAGTTAAGAACCGACTCTTAAAACTCTTAAATAAGAAACAATTTCTTAACTTTCCTTAAGAAAACTAAGAAACAGTTTCTTAACTTTTCCTAAGAAACCCAGTCTAAAAAACCCGCATTAATCATGCCCTTAGGTCCTTGGCATATGATCCAATGTGAGTGTTACTTATTTTCTATCAAAGTGCTACCGTAATATGTGAATTTTCTAAAGCACATGAAATTTTAAGTCTTATCACAAAATTATATTTAATCCATCAGAATTTTTAACAGAAAAAAAAAATCTCTTCGTCACTTCAACTCTCTCTTTCTCTAAATTCTCTCTATTCTCTCTCTCTCTCTTTCATTCGAAGAACAGTTATTGCTAGAGAACAGCCATGAATTCATCTTCAAAACTCCCCATAAATCATGTTAGTCATTTGTTATCTTCTCAATAATCATATATGTTAGTTTGTATATGTGTTTGGCTAGAATATATGGATTTTAGGGTTGGAATGTTAGAAATGAGTCAGGTTGGTTAATTTAGGATTTGTGTTAAAATTGTATATTTTTTCAACCACATTATTAAGTGTTAGAATTGTTAGTTTTAGGATTTACATGTTAGATTTAAGATTTGAAAACTTGTTTTATGATTTTTGTTGGTTTATAATTTTTCTGTTTTAAATCATTTTTATGATTATATAAAATGTTTAAAGCTTTAATAAAACATTTTAAGTTTTTATAAAAGGTTTCCATGTTTTTTTTAATTTATAAAAAAAAAATTATGTTTTCTAAAATTTATAAAAAGTATTTTTGATTTTTTGAGGGATCTCATATCTAAAGTCTCTAGTTCAGAAGCTATTAGAGGAAGGTGGACAAGGGAGGTTTTTTCTCATGTATGGTTTCTTGTGGAAGTCCGTTATGTAGCTCCGGTGAGGTCAGTGGAGAGAATGCATGGTGACTTAGCTTGTGAAGATCGTCTGCCTCGGTGAACTTCACGGTTCTGAATAAGGTCCACATGAGGCTTCTGTGGATCACGTCTGAAACGTCTTTGGGCAGTTGCTGTCGGAGTGCTTACAGCTGGCCGAAAAGCTTGAGATACCCGTTATTTAAGGCGGCGAGGTAGACTCCAAACTTCCAAAGAGAACTAGGCAGATGTTAGAAGATGACTGAAGCGGCGTTCAATCTAGAATTTTACTTATTGTTGGTTTATTGTAGTTTAGTGCGGATTTTTTTGTTTCGTTTTTCGAGTTAACCTTTTAATGTAACCATTAAACCAATTTTTAGGTTTGGGCGGATATTTAATACTCCATCCGTTTTTTTATATTTGACGTTCTAGGATTATGCACACAGATTAAGAAACATTTTTTTTTTATCATTTTATAAACAAAAACATCATTAATTATTTACCTAACCACAATTCAACCAATAATAAAATAGAAGGTATAATATCATTGGCCATCTAACATTAATTAGTAATAAATTTTACATAGAAAATTGAAAACGTCAAATAATTTGGAACAAAAAATTTTCTCCAAAACGTCAATTATTAAAAAACGGAGGGAGTATAATTTATTTAAATTAAAAATTCTTATGGATGACATAATATATATGTATGATGTAAAAGACATCTAATTATTTATCAATTTTGTAATTATACTAATACATACATATATGAATTATTTTCACATGCTAGAGAAATAGAGATGTAGTGCTTGCCTAAATAATTTCTTACGAATTCTATTGTAACTCTTACTAATAAAATACTTTAGAGAAAGTCTTACTAATAAAATACTTTAGAGAAAGTATGCTATTTAAGTTGGAATAAAATTTATAATTACGAAATTAAAAGTTAAAATTTTACCCCAAAAAAATAAAAGGCAAAAGAAATTGAAGCACCATGGTCCTCGCAAGTGGGTGTATATCGTTTTTGTTTTTGGTAAAAAAAGGGTGCATATAGTTATCTCAACATAACTTTGAATATTATATAGGTTTCTTATATCTCTATCACATTACCCTAAATGGGTTCATAGAGATGGAGATCAAACACTACACATCACATGCTATTCTCCCTCTTCTTTTGGCATAAGCTTAATTCATTTATGCAATGTACTCCTCAATAATTCAATTCAATATGTTTATTTGAACTCAATTAAAAATCTTAGAAAAATTAGACATTTCATTTCCTCCACATACACAATATTTAGTTTTAAAAAGAAATTATTTTCAGGGAGATCTTGACTATAAAAAGTTGATATTCTTGTCATACAAAACATATATAGTTGGTCGACTTAAAAAAGATATATATATATATATATATATATTGATCAACTTTTATTAAAATTGCGATGGAAGAACTTATTTTGTTGGTCCGGTACTTAAAAGATGAACCCGTCATACCATTGTTAAATCATTTACGGAAATTATTAGTCTATTTGGAGACTATCTCTTTTTGGACACATTTTGAGATGATCTCGTATTAGATTTGAGTCTTTGACTATATACACAAAAACCAAAAAAAAAATTCGTTTTAATCAACAAGAAAATGAGATATCAACAGAAAAATGAGACTTAACAGTAACACTGTAGAGTATATATTTTGAGGAGCAAAAAGGGTTAAAGAAAATGCAAAGAGAGAGAGAGATTGTAGAGATGAGAGAAAAAGTCTGGTTACCTTCTAGATTAGTCACAAGCATTACACTTAAATAACTTTCCAAATTAAGCCATACGTCTTGTCCAGCCCCATAAAAGTACGGGTTCATCTCCATATTGCCCCTATACCCTAATATCCTATTTATCTAATTAATTTACCAATTATATGTATGTGTCAATATCACAACAAGTAAACATCATCAACTCCAAATCACAGTAACACATAAAAAGTATACGTTAATTTTCTTCACAGTCTAACTAATCTTCTCATTTGCACATCTTTTGACTCTCTATTTCTTTTTTGATCAAATCTTTTGACTCTCTATATTCCAGAAAAAGAGATAAACATATTCATACTCAGACTATGTTCAATTTAGCCAAAAAGACGCCTACATAATATTTCTTATCTGTAACTATATATACACGGTCAGTTCATATATGAAAAATAAACTTAACAATTCAGTTATACTATTTTAAAAAGAAAATTTAACTGAAATAGTTTTTGTCAACATTAGATTTTTGAATAATTATATAGCCTTTGGTTACTATTCAAAGTACACTAGGGAAAATATTCTTTAAATTAATATTAAGTACATCAAACGTACATCATTTTTTTTAGAAATATACAATGTATATTATTCATGTACTACTTTTTTATTAATATAGACAACTTCCATATAGTTCCATTGACAATATATATATACTTTTTGGTCAAGTATAGATAGATATACATTCACCGTGTTTAGTGGAACAATTGTTCCTTCAAAATATCAATAAGATCTTATACATAAAATTTCGAAAAAGGAAAGAGAACAAAGATGATTTTCCTCTTGGAAAAGATCAAAATTGAGTAAAAACAAAGAAGAAGATCAAAAAATGTTCTAGGAAAAATGAAACAAAGAATGTATACTGATATTTACCCAAAGATTTTAGTGTCTCAAAAACTTTCTCATGAGAAGGAAAGATAAGTAATGGTAAGTAAAGTCTGGGGCTCATGAGTTACCCAACTTGAACCCTCTTTTCATTTAGACCTTTGTGAAAGACCACACAAGAACTTATCCACCAATAAAACTCTCTTTTCTTCTTCCTTTTTTGAAACACATTCTCTTTTCTTCTTCCATTTTCACCTTTTTCACGCATTATATTTGTGATAAGTCTAGACGTGTGGTGGGTATTATTTATGGTAATTAACTCTCTACTTATGAATTAGTTTTTCATGAGTTTTCAAAATCTGATATACCTTTAGTCAATTATGATAATCTTTCACCATAGAGTTTGATATTCTGATATATATATGCTTTAGATAGTACAACTACATCACCATCTAATAAAGATGAACACATACTTCTCTCTTGGATTTTATTTTTGAAAATATGCTTTAGTGGGTTAAAAACAAGTAATCAGCATAAATTGACAAGTACATTATTATATGGATGTAAAAAGTGGAAACTAAAATGGTGATAAAATTAGAGGAAAATTATAAGAAAAAGAAAGCCTTCCTTTATAAATGTATATACCTATCTCTTCACCAGCACAACCTTACCTTCCATTTTCTGAAACTTCTTCAGTCTCATACTTTCTAGAAAATCATTTTCCCAAGAGAAATAAAACTTTCCTCTTTGTTCATCTTCCCCAACAGGTCAGTCTAATATTTTTATGTTCCCCAATCCTTCCAAACATTATCTTCTTCATTATATTACATTGCTTCACTTCTTTTGGTCCTTATACCAAATATTTGTTTTTCTTTAGTTTCATTTTTCATGTTTTAATGTGATTCTTCTTTTCTTTTAGAGAGAAGCAAGATTCACAATCCTCTGATCTTCTTTGCTCTTTAAATTAGTCTGTTCACACAGTCTTGATTTAATTGTTTCTTTCAAATTCCAAAAGATTTGTTCTTACTTGTACTTTTTTTCAATCATTTCTTCCCACACAGAACTAAAAGAAAGATATTGATTAGTGATTGTTAGGAGAATATGAATGTAAGATCCAAAGAGTTTTTGTTTTTTGGTAAACGATCCAAAGAGTTTACTTCCTTTCTTTAGTTTATCTCTGGGCATGAGATTAAATCTTTATAATAAAACTTTAATCTCAACCATAATTCAAAACGAATATAAAACATAAAAAAAAAAAGCCTTTTCAAGAACCTTTGTTGATGCTTTACTTGATTTTTTTTTTTGATTAATCAATCTTGCCCTAAATTGTCTGTAGCACATAAAACATGGCCTACCAAATGGAGCTAGGAGGAGATTCCTCTTTACAGCGGTAATCTGCAGGGAGAGGAAAGATAGAAATCAAACGGATCGAGAACACAACAAATCGCCAAGTAACTTTCTGCAAACGCAGAAATGGTTTGCTCAAGAAAGCTTATGAACTCTTTGTTCTTTGTGATGCTGAAGTCACACTCATTGTCTTCTCTAGCCGTGGCCGTCTCTACGAGTACTCAAACAACAGGTTATACTTCTTCTCTGTTCTTAGTTTCTAACTACTACAGTATATTTAATAATTAATTGGTTAATTAGTTAAGCTAGGGTTATATTAAAACTCGAATCTTTACTAGCGTTTTCGATCGTCTACGCTAGATTTGTTTCTATTCTTCTTCTATGGTTGAAAATCCTCTTGTGGAGTAAGGTTATTTTTTACTCTTCAAAACAAATTCCATATATATATATAGAGAGAGAGAGAGAGAGAGCAACCAAAAAAAACAAATCCATATATAAAAAACAAACGAAGCAACTGTAAGAATCTTTGTTTGTGTATAAAAATGTTTATCTTAATTAAGTTGGAATATTAATAACGTTGTGTTAGTATTCTAGATCTAGCTAGTTCATATTCGTGTTCTTTATAGATTTATGGGGAACTTGTTATATAATATAAATTGAAGAAAATAGTACAAAGGTATGGAGATCTGAGTGGGAGTTAGATTTTTTTTTAAAAAAAACAGAGAAATTTGAATAACCGTACAGGCTTTTTTTGTGCGTTGCATACAGCTCTACAATGGAATTTAAAGAAAATAAGAAACAATCATAGTTTTCTAAAGTGGAGTTTTAGATTCAGTTTTTTTGAACTAAGATTCACTTTGTTGGGGTTTCTTTCTTCACTCATTTCTATTATATATATAAGCTGATAACTTTCTATTTTTCTACTAACAAGTACTTCAAGACTTAGATATATTTATATATCTGGTGTTGTAATAGGTGAAATCTTGATTTTATAACTATAATGGTAAGTTTTTGGAAAAAAATTGGGGGAGTAAGGACAATGAGGTCATGTCTTCTGTTTTGTGATCATCCCCATCCTCCATTATTGTAAATTTCTGTGTCTCTCTTTCTCTTACTTTCCTTTCTTATCTTTACCTCTTTCTCTCTCATGAATTATCATATCATCTATTTGATGCAACCACAATTGATGGTAAGTGAGAGTAAAATAAGGTAAAATAGTTTTTTGATTGTTAACTTATGAGTGACAGAAATCATGGAAAGTACAAGTAGAACAATATGTCCATAAGGTTTCTTCTTCTTGGTGAACGTTAAGTTTTGTTTGTTTTGTTGTTATGGAAAATTTTCAAGTGTCTATGAGCTGGAATTAGTTAGAAGTGGCCATAGCCAAAAGAATTAAAACGTTTCCTAACTCCAACCCATATAACATATTGAAATTCAATAGTAGTTTGAAGATTCCAAATAGTCAATTAAATGAGGAAATAATTAAGAAAAATAAGCTCATGGAGTCTCTGTTTTCCATGAATCACCCTTTTATAATTAATTTTTTTAACACATTTTGAATGACTTTACTCAAACTAGTAATAGCTATTTCCACACGTAATTTCCCATATTCATTAGAATCCACGTGAGTTCTCTTATCTTTCTCAAAACATAAAACATGTCAAAATTTAATGGTTTACACTCAATTTACCACGTTATAAAAGTCTTGGGTTTTTCCTAATTGCTTACAGTTGTCAACTCATGTCGTAAAATATACTTATAATGCTTGCTTTCAACAAACCAAAAAATAATGCTCGTGTCCAAAAAAAGAAAAGCTAACAAAGACTTCCAATCAACCAATCATAAAATAACTTTCAATTACCTAATTATTATTTTAAATTCAGTGGGTACTTCAAAGTTTCTTTCTTATTTTTATTACTTTTCCAGATTTCTGAACCTTGCTAGAGGTTGCATTGAGCGCAATATTAGGTGTGGTCTCTGTAAGATTTGTTGTCTTTGTTACAGGATCTTTGGTCACGTCATCACACGGCTATTTATTTATTTTATTTATCATATACATTTATTAATGGTATAAAGTTTTGTTAGTTTGAGTTCTTGACTTCTGACAAGAAGGTTTATGTCATAATGGATTAATTTGGAAACTACTTATAAATTCAAATATCTCATGTTACTACTTTGACCATTTATATTAGATATACATTTGGTCAATACCAAATGTGATTATCCATCCCAAAGAAAGCAAAATAAAATTGACTTCATATATGTGTACATATACACAAGACAAATAATAAGGATAACTTTATCTGTTTCATATTTCTATGAACTAAAAAGACTAATGATCACTTAATCAGCAAAGCATTGGGTTTCTTCAACATCTTTGGTGTAGATAAATTTATGCAAT
This sequence comes from Moricandia moricandioides, assembly GCA_905132885.1. Classification (NCBI taxonomy): domain Eukaryota; kingdom Viridiplantae; phylum Streptophyta; class Magnoliopsida; order Brassicales; family Brassicaceae; genus Moricandia; species Moricandia moricandioides. Next base: position 144,393 of record CAJHQQ010000540.1, read on the forward strand.
TACTCTTTCTTTTATTTTATTTTTGGGATTTTTGTCTATAGAGAGAGAAAGTTAGGGCTCTTCTCATGTGTCTCTCTCCTAATCGGCAGAGAAGAAAGTAGGATTTTTTACAGGTCCACAAAATTACGTCTTCAGATAATAAAATAAAATTCAGAATCTTTGGTCTGCCTTATGTGATTCCAAAATGGCCAAATTGGACGGCCACAATTCCTCCGTCGAAGGTTCAGACCAGTGCCGGCTTAGAGCATCAGCAGCACCAAAATACAAGTCTTCTCAGACAAAAAAAAATACTATTAAAAAAATAAAAGGTAGGAGAGAAAGTTAAAAAGGTGAGAATCGATTGGTCGCAGAGAAACTTTCAAACACATCTGAGAAACCTTCTATCCCATTTGGCAACTCTTTAAGTGGCTTGCATTAAAATTTAATTAGATAAAAGGGTTAATACTAAAATACTAATATATTAATTATAAGATACTCCCTTCGTTTTTTTAAATGATGTTTTAGAAGTTTTATGTTGTTTCAAAATATAAGATGTTTTAAAATTTTAAGGTATGTTTTGAGGTTTTAAAATTAACTTTAACTTTATTGAAAATTGTTCAACAATAAAATTTTACAATTTTTTTTATAATTGGTTAAATGATTTTAAAATTATATCTTTAAAAACACTTTTTAAAAAATTGTAAATGTCTTAATCTTCGTACACTAAACAAAAACATCATATAAAAAAAATTAGAGTCCTTTCTATGAGAGATTAACCACTAATCATGCTCTTGTGGGCAGCGCTAAGAGCATCATTAACCAGGGGTGCTTAGCAAGGGTGCTTGCACTGTTTGCGGGGTCCACTGTGAGTGGACCCCGCAAACAGTGCAAGCACCAGTTCTAAAAGTGCTTAAATAAGTACCCCTTTTCTGTTGGTTCTTGCACTGTTCACGGATCCCACTGACATGTGGCGTCCCGTGATTGGTCTGTTTTTAAATTTTTTTTTTTTAAAACAAGAAAAAAAAAAGAAAAAACCAAAAATAAGCACCTCAAATGGGGTGATAGGGTTAAAGATGGCCTAAGAGAGCTTATGCACTAGATCTTTCTTTAGTAAGTTTCTTTAAAGAATTAGAGTCCTAATTTGTAAAATAGTATAGAGTAGGGTCCTATTTTTTTAATTTATAATAATACTATTGGAAAACAATTTTTTGATACAGAGTCCATAAATTGACTGGCCAGACTTGGTTCAGACACATGCCATCGTACTTAGTTAAATACTTAAGAGTATATGTGTATGTATATGTATAAAACTCAAAAGAGTAAGTGTAGCATACTAACTATGATATTCCAAATAAGGAAACTATGGAACGTTGTGATGTTACTTAGACAAGTCATTTGGTCACATCACATTTAAATTAATCCGATGGTTAACAATTTAAAACCATCAAAATGTCTACTGGATTTACCAATATGTAATGGTTTTTTGACACGTGTCACATGTCTGAAACCCTAGACATGTTCAGACCAATCTTATCACTCCAATTTTCCCAGCATTTGCAGCAACTAGCCATGTTTATCCACTGTTTTTTAGGCAGAGTTCTTAACTTATAATTTCACGTTTTTTTTTATTTTATTTTTTTTAAAATTTTTCCGTTAAGAGACATCTCTTAGATCTCTTATTTAAGAGAGAATTCTTAAGTTTTCTTAGTTAAAAGTTAAGAAACGTCTCTTAGAAAAATTAAGAACTCCATGTTAAAAGACCTGCAATAAACATACTCTAAGGTTCCAGAGGAACAATGGTTCGTATTATTTTTATAAAACCATTCTTTATGTGGTACAACTCTTAACACTTATCAACAATTTATTTTTTTTTTAATTTCCTTCACATCATGGGTCACGTTATGTTTCATTGTTCTGACTCGTAAGAACCGATGTTTGCTTTTAAGGTTTCGTATCAAAATCACTTAATTAACTGAGCAAGTGGGCGATTTGATCCTTACAGTTATTTATTCTTTTTTTTAATGCTGATTTAAGCGTAATACTTCTGATTTTTTTGGTTAAAGGCAATACTTCTGATTAATTTATTAATTCCTTTAACAAAACTGTTGCAGTGTAAAAGGGACAATCGAGAGGTACAAGAAGGCAATATCGGATAATACTAACACCGGAACGGTGGTAGAAATTAACGCACAGGTAACCTAAGACTACACATTTCATTTGAAGTAACTATTACTATGACATTGATTAGTAATATATTTTGTTACTTTTACTTTTCAAGTATTACCAACAAGAATCGGCCAAATTGCGTCAACAAATTATCAGCATACAAAACTCGAACAGGTTAATATTTACCTACATGACTTGAAATTGATTGACTAAATCACATGCTATTAACTATTTGATATATTAATAGTTTTAAAAACTTAATTAGGCAATTGATGGGTGAGACAATAGGGTCAATGTCTCCCAAAGAGCTTAGGAATTTGGAAGGCAGGTTAGACAGAAGTATTAATCGAATTCGATCCAAGAAGGTAACTGTATTTTTAGTAAATGTTCTAAAAAATCAAATTGTTTCCTACAAAATTATTTATTTATATATTCATTTTTGCTAAATTTATAAATTATTCATTTTGTTTGAATATAATTACAGAATGAACTCTTATTCGCCGAGTTTGACTACATGCAGAAGAGAGTAAGAAGACATCTTATATCTAGTTTTATTTTGTATTTATGATAATTTGGCTCATGTGTGATGGAAGTCTGTGCAGGAAGTTGATTTGCATAGTGATAACCAGCTTCTTCGAGCTAAGGTAGATTCATACTGTGTTGATTTGTTTTAACTTCCTAAAGATTTGTTTCAGCATATATATAACACCAAAAATTTATTCAAATGATGACATACTAAACAAATATCTATGGTATATGTTGTATATAGATAGCTGAAAATGAGAGGAACAATCCAAGTATGAATCTTATGCCAGGAGGCTACGAGCAGATTATGCAACCGCCTCAAACGCATTCTCAACCGTTTGATTCACGGAACTATTTCCAAGTCGCTGCATTGCAACCTAACAATCACCATTACTCATCCGCAGGTCGCCAAGGCCAAACTCCTCTACAGTTAGTGTAAGATAACAAATATTGGTCGCTCAAATCTTTATAACGTTGTATCATTTTCTGAAATACTCAGCATGCATTGATTTGATCCAAATATATTTTCATTTTTTTTGCAGGTAACATTGGCTACAGCCTGAAGAACCCAGGAGTGAATAAAAAAATCAGGATTTGGGGTTAAGGAATGAGCAATATAAAGCTAATGCAATGTTATATATAAATTTGTAGTATCTGTATATTCATTTCACGAATGTTGTGTCATGATTTCTACACTTATTTAAATTGCTAATGGTGATGTGAAATTATATTTGTCATTAATGTGCTTAATTTGTTAAAAGACAACAATGTGTATAAGTGTACTATTCGCTCAAATGTTTTTTACCAGTTCATGCCCTTGTGTTTTACTTGATGGCTGCATATCTACTCTTAGAACCAGCAAATAGTACTGTTCATTGTCAAACTCATATGCCAAGCCTTCCTTTTACCAAATTTGGAGGGAATGCAACATCCGGCTCCGTTGCTAGGAATCTCAAGCAGCAGTTGTACTTAGTGGTAGTTCATCTGATGATAGTTATGTATTGCATATCTTATCATGTCCCAAAAATGTTGCCGTAATCGTGTTCTCCCATACAATTCCATCGAGGTAACGCTGCACAGCTTGTTCCTTGACGTTGGCGACGCCTCTACCCGTCAATGTTGACCTCTCATCCCCTATGAGTGCTCTCTTCCTCTCTACTCTTCCACCACCAGCTTCTTCACCACCTTCGTTTTTGTCACTTCAGCCGCCATCTTCCTTCTCTCATCGATTATGTCTGCTCTGTAAGATATCAAACAAAATTCCACACTAAAATTTTAGACAAAGAGTGTTTAATATATAATAAGAAGTCCAATTCTAATTAGTACGATGCATTTTGGAAAAGAATCCAAAAGTAAATCCATGTGAGCTTGCCTCACATGCCCAAAGTGGATAATATCGTACTAATTGGATAATAAATAGTTGGACATGAGCTCACACAAACCCAAAAATTGGTATAAGAGTGGTGTGATAAAGGTCAAGCAAGAAGACCAAAATCCACTTCGAGTAGGAATAGGATACTTCAAGTCAGAAGAAAATGTATGTGGCAGAAACTAGTCAGAAGATCATGGAACCTGTGATGTTGTGGGAGAAACATTCTCAAAGGAAATTCTGCAATTACTGATACAAGGTGGTCCCAAGATGATTCGTTGAAAGAAAAACACACGAGAAGAGTGTGGTCCTTAGTTTGAGAGAGGGGGGATGTGAGATATCAAACAAAGTCCCACATTGGAAGTTTAGACAAAGAGTGTCTAATATATAATAAGAAGTTCAACTCTAATTAGTACAAGGCTTTTTGGGAAATAATCAAAAAGTAAATCCATGTGAGCTTGCTTCACAAGTCCAAAAATGGACAATATCATACTAATTGAACAATAAAAAGTTGGACATGGGCTCACACAAACCCAACATGCTCAACCTCTTGCCACCGTGACTCAGCAGATCTTTTACCACCTCTGCTGGTTTCATAGACGCACCAGCTTTGGGAGGATTTTGACTTCACAAACTCATCCTCACTAAATCTAACGAGCTCTAACGATCGCAACTTTGGCTATAGCATTTCTTTGCAATCTTGTAGATTTCAGATAGAAGGCACATCGTCGTCCTCTACAGTCGATTGGAGGTCGAATCTTCATGTACCGCCGAAGCTTCTGACATCGCCCTTCTCTGAAGCGGTTCCAACTACACCTGCTATGTTGTTTCCCCCTGCGACTCTGGCTCTTCTGGTGACTTTGTCTCCTCCTCCATAGTGTATCAGTTAAGCTGCAGCTTCGACTCCTTATGGGAATTTGTGCTCGTCAATCTGTTGTGTTCTCTCCCTGTCTCACCATATCCCAGAGGTTTTCTCCAATCTATCTCCATGGGAAACAGACGGCTCCAACATCCTAAGCTCTCCACCGTATGATGATATAAGTGTTTCTCCCGCCGGCCTCTCCCCCAAATTTGTCAACCTTCTCATAATATACCTCTCACATATCAACAATCAATCTTCCCATGGCCGATAAATTGGTTATGGGAAAGACCCAATAAGGAATCTGAATATTTGTCATGTCACAACCCACCTAAACACAGACTCATGCTTATCGAATTTGTGTTCATTGATATGGTTGCCGAGGTCAAGGTCACATGTTCTACATTACCAAACTCAACACCAAATGCTCCATTCATGTGGCTACCTTTTGCTATCATTTCTTTTAAGGAAATTGATTCGTTTCATCACTTTTAACCATTCCATAACTGTCATGATGAGTCCCTTATTCTTTTTTGAATTTAGTTGCTCTTCTCGATGAGTTATCTAAAACCGAAGTTCATGGCTCAACTCTCTCTGACGAAACCACCATAATTTGAGTATTTTTCCTTGCTCTATGACCAAACTTGTTTCGTAGCTCATCCTCTTGTATCTTGTATGCACCTTGGCCCCAAGGTCTCCTACCTCTGCTTTCACCCCCTACTCAAATGTTTCTAGCATTTTCATCAAGCGAAGGCCACTTATCATCAAAGTCAATACACAACCGCTCTCAAATCCTTTCAATTGGGTATTTCAATGTCGATCCTTCCAACTATAATATGTTTTTTCGAACATTAGTTTTAGGAATTCAAATGAATGCCATTTATCGTTTTCCAGTTGAATTTACCTTTTAATATTATGGGCTTAACCCGTTGAATCTTTAGTTTAATATAATCATTTTGTATACAAAAACGAGTGATTATTATTTTTGAACGAAGAGAGTGATGGTACATCTATTCTAACTTTTTTGTATTCTCTCTTCTTTAGAAATATTTTGAAAACATTAGTGTCTCATCATTCCACTTGTATATTCTTTACACTTAAATCTTGTACATTAAAGCTTTACTAGAGTAAAAGTTTAATATTTAACACAAAATTATCATCAAATCACCATTTCACTTTGGTGTAAATCCATTTTAACTTATGTGTAACTTGAATTTATGGGCCATATATTAACTTTTAAACATCAAAACGCTGGGCTAGGCCCGTTTTTCGCTCATGCATTGTTTTTATCAATCTCTCTCGTGCATTTGAAAAGAAGAATCATAAATATAATGTCAGAGTTCTCTCCAATGAAGCTACCAACATCATCATCTTTCAGTTTAATGGGTCCCACATAAGCTATTAATTTCGTTTTGCCAAAAGAAGATTGATGATTTTTTTTTAATTGTTGGGTCATTTTATATTTTTAGTTAAAAAGCTCATTATCAAAAATTTGAAGCTCACTAACCCATCATAATAAATAATATATGTGCTCTACCTCTCTATCTCTCCGGCGAGCGAAAGCGATAAGTACAAGCTATAAGTTAGACAACTGAAGATATAAACTCTTCCGCCGGCTTGTGACTTTAGATCCGGCCCCGACTGGATCTCTCTCTTCCCTTCCTCCTTTTCATTTGCTCACCTTCTTCCTTATCTTTGTGGTGTCGATATGTCAGACCCCCTGGTGGCTGGTTCATCACTATATCTATAGATCTGTCCGGACAGAGCTAGATCTGGCGCTCTGAGTCTCTCCTCTGGTGGTTCTACGAGATGTTGCGTATTCTGAAGGAGGGTGAGTCGTCTTTTAGATTTTTGATTTCGGCGGATCTACTTTTCAAGTTCTTCGATCTGTCAGAGTCATGGTAGCGACGGCGAGTGTAGGTTTGGTTTCGACTCCTCTGTTCTTCAATGATATTTTTGCGACAGTAGTCGTCGTGGAGTGGAGCGTTGGGTCATTGTGGTTCGAAGCTCGGTGTCTTGCTCCGAACCTTGGCGTTTGCTTGTGTTCAATGAAGACTGCAGTTTTACTGTAGGTGCGTGCTCTGTTAATTCGTGGCTGTGTGGTGATGGGTAATCAGAGGGTGTTGCGTGTGTAGCTCAAGAGTGTCGGTTTTTGATTTGTTGTCTATGGCAGTTTCTACTCCCTCTCAGCCGCTACTCTTCCATTTGTCGGATCCTCTCACTTTTTTGAATCATGTTCTCTCTCGGGTCAGTGCACATGACTTTGAGTTTGTTTCAAGTTTGCTTTGATGTCTGTCCTTTGTATCCCAAGCGATGGTTAGACCGAAGCGCAAATGGGACCAGATCAGGTTTTCTTATTTGGGCCAGGATGTCGTCTAGCTAGTAGATTGGGTCAGTCTGGTGGCGGAGCGGCAAGGGTATCTGGTGGGAGATCGATAATCCCAGTGCTCTGATGATCAGTTGGTCCTCCGAGCAGATTGATTTCTCTCCTTTTTACAGGATTTGGAGCACTTGTACTTGGAATAGCTTTCGCTGCAGCTCATTTTTTAGGATGGTGTAGACTGCGTGATATCTCGGATCTTGGATTCTTCTCAACCATGGACCAGTGGTTCTCTCGAAGCTCTGGTATGTTTCTTTGCAGTCTCTACCACTCGGTATCAGCACGTAAAGTCAATGATGAAAGCAAGCTTGAAGAGATCTTCAAAGACAAGCTACTCCGGTGATGACACGAAAAGACCGGCATCTGAGGCAATGAGGTAAACCTCACCCTTTAAGTGGTAATCATCGACGGTTGAGAATGGTTAATGACTTTCTAAAGATTTCGGAGCAATCTAGCGGAACTTGTCGGTTTGGTGAGCGAACGAAGCTAGTGTCGTCATGTTTGATTTAGAGAACTTTTGTTCGAATCAAGTTTGTAATCGTCACTTCAATTCCCATTTCTCGGGTTGATAAATGAAAGTAAATAATTAAAAAAAAAACCATCATAATAAATAATCGGTGTTTAAGCTACGAACGGATTAGGTAAGAAATACTCTCTCCTTTGACCCTTGATCTTCACATCTGAAACGCTTTAATCCCTTTTTCCATTTAACTTTCAGTTCCCCCTATTTCTTCATCTCCTTTTCTTTCTCCCCTCAGATAATGTTTCTCTCTCAACCATTGCAATGAGTTTTCCCTTCACATTAAACTCGACAACTCTCCCAATCGCTCCGTCTCCCTCGCTTTACTATCAAAGCCTGCAGCATTTTATAGCCGAAAAACACATGAAAACCTATAAATAGAAGAGGGGTTAGAGTGGAATCTAGCATCTCATACACAAGTTTTGAGATTCTCTTCCATCGAAGCCGCGGTCAATAGTAGTTTCATGAGTAAGTTATTTTACACCTTACTATAATTAAAGCTATCCTTGCCCTCATCAACTAAACCAAGAATAAACCTACACCTCACTAATGCCCCCACCCACAACCCTCTGCATATGCAAATATCTGCAACACGAAAACACACGTTTAAGAATAACTTCACTTATTGGGTTTCCTCCTTCATAAATTAAGCAACAACTATAAGGAATATTTCCTTTCCCTATTATATGGTCTTATAGTTATCCGTTTTCTATTGGAATATTGTTATTCCTTAATATATTTGGTGACCAATGAAATTGGAAATAAAGAAGTAATTCCTAATTTATCTCTACTTTGATGGACAGTTGAGATTAAACTAAAGGAAACCCTAAAGAGGAATTAGGTTCTCTCTCCACCTATAAATACATATCTTTATACCATCATAAAGATATCCTGAAAGCAACACATAAAGTTATAGGCAAGGCGAGAGAAACCTAAAAGTTCCTAAGAAGAGATTAAGTTGTTCGTCTTCCATTCAAGATTCAATCCATTCAAGAAGATCTCTCAAGCACAATGAATGCATGTAAGTCTATAAACATTCATATGATTCTATTATGTGATTAACCTAGATGTTTAAAGATCTTAGGGTTCATGTAAATCTAACTTACATGTGGTATCAGAGCATGGTTATGAACATTTGTTTAATCCATTAAGAATAATAGATCTATGAACTAGATAACTGAAATTGATAGATCTAAGTATTATGATTTCTAGATCTGTTTATGAGTTTATTTTTCGTATCCGTGCAAAGTTTGTGCAAACCCGAATTATTTTTTCACTGTGCAAAACGGATTTATACGAATTAGGGTTTATTTCTCAAATCCCTTTCCGTGCAAATTTCAGGTTTATGTGAATTAGAGTTTTCACAGATTCTTCCTAAAAATAATGAATCGTGAAATTTTGTGCAAAATTGATAATGATAATTGGTCTGTGCATAATTCATACAGAGTGTTTTGTATATCATGCAGAATTGTTTTGTACATAATTTGTACAAAAACGATTTTACACTTACGCTATAAAACTTTATATACATAATATGTATATAACTAATTTATACATTATACAAAACACTTTCATAATTTGTACAAAATTATATTTCACATAAAGTGCAATTAGGGTTTAGATATCACCATAGTGACTTTATCCTATGAAAGTTTACAACTAAAAATCATTATTTAAACCAAGTTTTTGATCTTCTTATGAATTATTTAGTTACCCAAAGGTAGACTATAATCATGAGAACTGATCAAAAAACTTATAGTGTATGTGTTATGCAAACTAAAGACATCCACAAATGATTTAGTTTGGGTAATTCAATACATCACTAATAATAGAATGATTGTTATCGTGAAGGCAAAGGATATCCACATATAACTTAGCTTGAATAATTTGGTACACAGTCAATAAAGTTTCATGAATCTATAACTTTATCTGAGATCATGTGATTCCCACAAGAACATTATAATTTCTTGTCATACACATTCAATTCTTAAGTGTTGATTAAGTTATACAGTCTAACTAATTCTTGTTATATCTCTAAAATGCAGCATTTTTTCCTGTTAGTTTGTCATTTATGGTCTCTTTTGTCCCAATCCTCACTGGAACCAATTTCTCAGAATGGAAATAGAAAGTTGAGTTCACATTAGGTATACTAGATTTGGACTTGGCACTTCGTGAAGAAGAGCCTAACCAACTAACTAATGATAGTACTGAGGAAGAAAAGGCTTTCTATAAAGCATGGGAGAAAGCTAACAGATTGAGCATCATGTTCTTAAGGATGACAATAGCTAGCAACATCAAAACTTTCCTTCCAGTTGCAGAGAAAGCAAAGGCTTATCTAGCAGCTGTAGAAGAACAATTTAAGATTGCAGACAAATCCCTTGCTGGGAAACTTATGGCAGATCTTACAACCATGAAACATGATGGCACAACGTTTATGCATGAACATTGCATTGAAATGACCAACCTTTCAGCTAAGCTAAAGAGTTTAGGAATGAGTGTGGATGATTCATTCCTTGTTTAGTTTATCCTAAACTTTTTACCTCCTCAGTATGGACCATTACAAATCAATTACAACGCCATTGTCGAAAAATGGACATCTATTGAATTGGCTAATAAAGTAGTCCAAGAGCAATCAAGGCGGTCGTGAAGGTATCAAGGTTGTCCATTATGTCCAAGGAGCTAGACCTAAAACTGGGAAAAGACATCAAGTGAGTCATAAAAAAGCACCACCCAGGATGAATGATTCTAATCAAGTCAATGAGAAGAAAGCAAGAAAGGATGACCGATGCAACTTTTGCAAGCAAGAAAGGACACTTTCATAAAGATTACCCTAAAATAAAAGAATGGTTTAAAAAGAAAGGTAATCCTATGGGTTCCATAAGCTTTTTTGAATCTAACTTTACTCATGTTTCTTCCGATACTTGGTGGATTGATAGCGGTGCTAATGTACATGTAACTAATTCCTTGCAGGGATTCCTTAAAACCCAGACCATAAATTCAAGTGAAAACTATATACTTATGGGGAATCGAGACAGAGCGCCAGTTGAACCTGTTGGCACTTATCGTCTCATTTTAGATAGTGGATTTTGTTTGGATTTATTTCAGACTCTTTATGTTCCATCTATTTCCCGTAATTTAGTTTCAGTAAGCAAACTTGATTTGGCTGGTTTTAAGTGTTCTCAAGGAGATGGTTGTTTCAATTTATTTCTGAATTCTAATAAAATTGGTTCTGGAATATTGGTTAATGGTCTTTACAAATTAAATTTTTCTGATCAAAACTTTGAAACACATCTCACCCTGCAAGATAAACGCCGAACTAAAGCATGTGCAAATGATTCATATTTCTTGTGGCATAAAAGACTGGGACACATTTCTAGTGAAATAATCAAAAGATTGGTAAAAGATGGAGTCATACCAAATCTTGATTTTACCAAAAATAAAGTGTGTATAGATTGCATTAAGGGCAAGCAAACTAAACACACTAAAAGACGAGCCACAAGAAGTACATAGCTTCTTGAAAACATACATACAAATATTTGTGAACCTTTTGACGTTCCAACTTTCAGAGGTGAAAAGTACTTTCATTACCTTTATCGATGATTATTCACGTCATTGTTATCTCTATCTATTGCATGAAAAATCTCAGTCGGTGGATGTTGTACAAGTGTTCATTACTGAAGTAGAGAGACAAATAGATAGAAAGGTGAAAATCATTAGGTCAAATAGAGGTGGCAAATTTTATGGCAGATATAATGAAACAGGACAACATCCTGGACCATTTGCCAAACTTCTCCAAAAATTAGGAATCGTTGCTCAATACACAACGCATGGTTCTCCATGGCAGAATGGTGTAGCTGAAAGGTGTAACCGTACTAATATGAGAATGGTTAGATCCGTGATGAGTCATGCTAATTTACCTATATCTTTGTGGATGGATGCATTATGTACTGCAGTCTATATCTTGAACAGAATTCCTAGCAAAGCAGTTCCAAAGACTCCTTTTGAACTGTGGAAGGGCTGGAAACCGAGTATGTCGCACCTCCAAGTTTAGAGATGCTGAGCTGAAGCAAGAATATACAATCCACATGAAAAGAAATTAGATTTCAGAACGGTCAGTGGTTTCCTTATTGGTTACCCTGAGAAGTCTAAAGGATATAAATTTTATTATCCATCCCATATTACGAGAATAGTAGAAACCAACAATGCTAGATTTTATGAGAATGATGACATTAGTGAGAGTGATAAAGTTCAAGATGTGACCATTCAAAGAAGTTAGGGTAAATATCCATTTACCCTTAGTTCCGAATGTTGAGAATCCTCTTGTTGTTGAACCGTTGCACAACAAGGAAACTCAGTTGAATGATCAACCACTCCATGATGAAAATATCACCAATAATGAACACAAAGCACAAGAAGAACCAACATTAAGAAGATTAACTCGTGAGAGAAGATCAATTATTCCTGATGACTATGTGCTTTACCAAATAGAATCTGGAGAATGGGATTTAAAAGATCTTGTTTCTTATTCACAAGCCATGAAAGATGTTAATTCTGATCAATGGATTAATGCCAGTAAGGATGAAATAAGCTCAATGGTTAAGAATAAAGTTTGGGATGTTGTTCTTGCCTGAAGGACATAAAGCAATCGGGTGCAAATGGATCTACAAGACCAAGTTCGATTGTCATGGCAATGTTAAATGTCGTAGATCCAGACTTGTAGCCAAGGGCTTTAATCAGAAAGAAGGCATTGATTATAGTGAGACTTTTTCACCTGTATCAAGAAAAGACTCTCTCAGAATTATCATGGCACATGTAGCTGAATATGATCTTGAGTTACATCAAATGGATGTGAAAACCGCCTTTCTTAATGGAGACTTACAAGAAGAAGTCTATATGCGTCAACCTGAAGGCTTCATAATCGAAGGTCAGGAAGACATGGTCTGCAAATTGAAGAAATCAATATATGGACTGAAACAAGCTCTGAGGCAATGGTACTTAAAGTTTGATGAAACCATTACGAAATTCGGTTTCAAAGAAAACATTGTGGATCCATGCATATATCTCAAGATCAATGGGAGTAAGTTCATATTTTTGGTTATGTATGTTGATGACATCTTATTAGCCAGCAGTGATTTTGGTCTGTTACATGAGACTAAGAGTTATCTCTCCAAGAACTTTGAAATGAAAGATATGGATGAGGCATCCTATGTGATAGGAATTGAGATATTTCGTGACAGATCACTGGAAATTTTGGGACTGTCTCAAAGAGCTTATATTGATAACGTTCTTGAGAGATTCAGCATGATGACATGTTCTTCTAGCATTGTTCATATGCATAAAGGTGATACGCTTAGTCTTAAGCAATATCCGCAGAATGAAATGGAACGTAACGAAATGAAAAAATACCCTTATGCATCTCTCGTGGGAAGTTTGATGTATGCACATGTCTGCACTAGACCTGATATTAGCCACGCAGTTGGCATGCTGGACAGATTTCAGAGTAACCCATGACTCACTCATTGGCAAGCTGCAAAGAAGGTTTTGAGATACTTAAAGGGAACAAGAAACTACATGTTAACATACCGAAAATCAACACATCCACAGATGGTTGGATTTTCAGACTCAGATTTTGATGGATGCAAAGACTCTAGACACTGTACTCTTGGTTATGTGTATCTCCTTGGTGGAGGTGCTATCTCATGGAAAAGCCAGAATTCAGAGTTAATCTACACATCCACTATGGAAGTTGAGTATGTTGCATGTTATGAAGCTTCTATTCAAGGAACATGGTTGCGAAATTTCGTGTCAAAGTTTGGGGCTTTGAGTTTTGTTGAAAAGCCTCTCACTCTTTACTGTGACAATCAAGCTGCAATCTTCTTCTCTAAGCATGATAGGATATCTAAAGGAGCCAAGCATATGGACCTCAAATATCTATCACTAAAGCAAGATGTCAAAAGAGAAAAGTTTGTCATTGAACATATAGGCACTGAACTTATGGTTGCAGACATATTTACAAATGCATTACCTCCAAAGACTTTCATTAAGCATGCTGAAAGAATGGGTCTTGAGGATAGCGCTTAATTATCTTGTTTGTACGATTAGCCTATGTATGAAAATTATTTGAGCTCTTTATGACTTTTACATCTTTATATATTCTGTTTCCAATGTGCACACACATTATTGATGACTGGATTACTGATAACAGAATGTGTCTTTATTTAAAGACATTATGTTTATAGTCTAACTAAGAAGGTGGTCAATGTGGTAGTACATGGAAGGGATCATGTTGCAGAATGATATGAAACTGCCATGACTCTCATTGATTACTAAATTAGTCAAGACACTTATGATGAACAAATGAAAAATAAAGTTATAGCATAGTATGTCGGGTTTATGATTCCATAAAGAAAATATTAGTGGATCTTACTAACGACCAAGTGGGAGACTGGTCTGTAAGGAATATTTCATTTCAGTATTATATGGTCTTATAGTTATCCGTTTTCTATTGGAATATTGCTATTCCTTAATATATTTGGTGACCAATTAAATTGGAAATAAAGGAGTAATTCCTAATGTATCTCTAATTTGATGGACGATTGAGATTAAACTAAAGGAAACCCTAAAGAGGAATTAGGTCCTCTCTCCACTTATAAATACATATATTCAGACCATCATAAAGATATTCTGAAAGCAGCACATAAAGTTATAGGCAAGGCAAGAGAAACCTAAAAATTCTTAAGAAGAGATTAAGATGTTTGTCTTTCAATTCATGATTCAATCCATTCATGAAGATCTCTCAAGCACAATGAATGAAGGTAAGTCTATGATTCTATTTTGTGATTAACCTAGATGTTTAAAAATCTTAGGGTTCATGTAAATCTAACTTACAACAACAACATCTACAACCCCACATGCTTGTGCAGGGCCTCGCCCTAGTATTCAAAAAGAAGTTATCATATCACTCTATTCAGAAAATAAAAAGAAAAACAAGTTATCATATCATTTTCAACACGTAAATATGTGTTGTGAGGGTAAGATACTCTCTCTTTTTTTGATAGAAATTTTTTTTTGTGATCAAAAGGGTACGATACTCTCTCTGTTTCAATTTTTAGTGTTTAATTTATTTTTTTTTCAAAATAAATAATGTTCTCAATATTCTATAGATACAATTCAATGCTATTTGAAATTTGTGACTAATTACAAAATGCTGCTATTTTTTTTATTGGTTGAATTAGTTTTGTTTAATGTTATTTTTATGTAACCAAAATAAATTGTATAAAATTTTATATTTTGTTAATCTTTGTGAGCGTCTAATTTAAATGAAACAGATAGTATATAGTTATGCCTCCTCGCTTCTGAGACTATCTGAATCTGGGTCTCCATTACCGACCAGAAAGACACAACATCCAGTGAAAATTAGTTGTTTTTTGTTTCTTCATAGATCTATGCTGATAAAAGATTGTCAAAACATTCCACGTTTTTATCATATATAAAAAAGAACATCAAATTCATGTCATTTATAGAACAATGATACATTATCCCGCTCCACAACACAAACAATTCTTCTGCAACAAAAAAAAAAAAAGAAGTATCAAACACAAGCAAAAGATTAAAATCTTTCTCTTTCTCATTGTCTTTGTGAAGTAAGTTTCCATGAACTAGAGCATAGCAAGCTGCTGGATATCATAAGGGTGAGCATCAGATGGAGATTCTCTCCTAAAAGATCGACTACCGATCACAATATTGGCTGCCTCTCCTGGATGAAACGCGTCCCAGAACACAAACTCATCCCTGTTGAGACATGGAGCTTGACCTGGAAGACAAGTTATCTGTCCATTGTTCCTCCCAACTCCACAACATCCCGCGTTTGTCACCCTAAACCCTGAAACCATTAATGTAACTAATCAAGAAATGTTTCAGGCAAACACAACTCGATCATGTTATGGTTAAGAGGAGACTCTTACCATAGCGAGAAGGATTAGCTACCATGTCTTGGAAGATACCATAAGCATTGATGTAAGTGAACTTAGCGTCTGGTGTGTTTTGGTTGAAATGGTCGACCATAGACACCAGCTTGCTGTTGAAGATCCTGTTTGCGGAGTTGATCCTTTCGTCACAAGTCGTCCCGTCTCTGCTGTTCTGCGCCAGCTCGTTAGGGCTACATCCTATTGCGCCGATACCAATTAAAGCGAACTTCCTCGCTCCGTTGTTATACAATATCTACTCCAAAACAGAGGATATAGAAACAGAGGACACAAAACAGAGGATATAAGTTGTAACACAAGTAAATGAACGAACCCTGAGTTGCTCGGTGTAGCGGTTGATGAGGTCGTTGGCAAAGGAATCTGGAGAGTACTGGTTACCCGTGGAGTAGTATAGAGGCATGAAGTAGTTATTGAGATAGTCGTTACTGCCTAAACCTATAGAGTAGATGCATTTACTTAGGTAATTAGAAGCTTCATTCTCGTCTCCGAGTATGTTCACCACTTGTGACACAGTGTTCACGTGATTAGCTACTTGCCCTGCAAATGTTATTCTAGCTCCCTGAAACAAAAATGGAAAGAGACTTATGTTTCATAGTTAAGACACTTACGCCTAGTGTTCTAAAAATCGGTTTAGGCACTACCAAAACGACCTAAACAAAACACTTTTATAAAAATTCGATCTACTCTTATAAAGAAATAATTTCTTACTGCTTACCGATTTTTTGAACATTGTTTAAGCATAACTGATATGTCATTCTGTATTAAGGGATATCTTACCAACTGACGACCGGTTTCTTCTCGAACTCCAGCAGCTGCAGAAGCGTAGTTTACTCCTCTTAGGATATCTTCTCCACTTGCTTGAGAATATGGTGTGATGTACTCATCGAAACCAAGAAGCTCGGCTTTACAGAACAAGTTAGTTGTTTTGTTTGGTCAGTTACATGTTTTTGGACAAAAGAAGAGAAACATATAACAGAACAAGGGTGTTGTTATAAGATTACTAATGACATCGACGGTTGTTTTCCCGTTGCAGAACCGGCCGGTTGGACCAAACTGGAAGTCGATACCGTAAGGGAAGTAATCAGCTCTTGCAAAGGACTGAAGCTGATTGTTGTTCCCACTGTCAACCAAAGAATCACCAAATATGAAGTAACATGGTGCTATAGGCTCACCTATAGCCACGTTCAAGACCGTAGCTACCATCATTATAATCATCATCATCATTACACAAACTCTTGCCATCTTCTCTGGAAAAACCTTATCCGTTAAGAGAGAGAATGTATGTGTGTGTGAAAAAGAAGAGGAGAGAGACGGGTTTGAGAACGTGAAGAACGTAAATGGGTGTATATAATAGAGGTCAGAAGAATATGGAGGGAATGATACAAGAGCAAATTTTGTTTTAGCTTTTGATGGTTGAAAGCATTTAATGTCACGCGGTGATAATGGTTGTGTAGATATGTAGAGTAGCTATAAGTGGCCTGGGGAAAATTTGGAACCAAATCAGAACAGAATCGAAAAAACTAAATCCGAAACCAGACCGAAACCTCAAATATCCGAATGATTTTTATATTTCTAATTAAATATATATCCAAAATAATAATTATATATAATATAATTAAATATATATATTTATAATTTAAAAATTTATTAAAAGTATCTAAAAATAATTGAAGAAAACTATAAAGTATCCAAATTACCCGAAACTATCTGAAATATCCACACATTTTTATCTTAGATATCCAAAGTAATCTGAAATATTCCAAATTATCTTAATTATTTGATATTTTACCAAAATATCAAATATTTAATCCGGCCTACCTCAACTAACCGAACTAGAACCGGAATCAAATGAAAACTAAATTTTCCCAGATTTTTTCCAGTTCTTAGTTTTACTATCCGATCCGAACCGAATCCGAAACTACTTGAACCGAACCGAAAATAGGTCAACTAGTAAATGAATCATGGAGACCCTTACCCGAACTACCCGATATCTATATGAGATACCCGAACTGATACCCGAAATGCCCAGGCCCATATATAAGTATGAATCTTGAGACAGAAAGAGTGAGGCAGAGTTAATAATCCTGTTATTATAGTTTGCCATAAATAGTTAAGAAGTTTATCTTAAGAGGCAGCTACATGTACAAATCAGTCACATCAATGATTGGATTATTGATGGGTTATTTAAAGGATTAGGAAGTTGAAATTTGAAACCAAGATTGAGATAGGGACAGTAATTTAGTTACTCTTTTTGTTTGACCAAAAAAAAACAAGGGACGAGAGAATAGTTTGGTTTTGCTATAGATGGCAAATTGTAAACTTATCATAAGATGTGAGGGCCACTTGCATTGCATAATCTTTGATCATGTTTCCTGTGTCCTGGGATTATGGCTATCTAAACGGTTAAGACTCATCATGGTTGGGTTCGAGGTGTGAGGTATGAATGTATGTATTAATGGAGGTAGATGGAAGAAACATTAAATGGGAAGAGGAAGAGACATCATGTCATGACGATGATCATCATGATTCATATAATGTGGTAGTTGACGTTCATAAATTGTCTTTGTCTTTGTTCATGCTTCTCGTTCAGTGATAAAGTAACAAAATAAGATCACTTTGGGACAAAACTGTGAAGCATTTTCTCACACAGATTCAAGCTTACTGTACTAAGTACCCAACAAAAGAATTAACAAAGACGAAATTAGAATAAGGTTGGTAAGTAATGAAAATAGAATGGAGCATTTAGAAAGAAGGATAAATAAAATTGTTGTTATAATGTTACTTTGAGATTTTGAAGTCAGTGATTCATAATTTTGAAGCATGGTCTTGTGGGGTTTTGTGACAGGGTGAGTTAGTTAAGCAGCCACTCTAACCATTCAAAGAAAAATAATGATCAGAACAGAAGAAATGATCATATCTACACCAACCACATGCAAGGTTTTATGAACACAACAAAGCATGAGTGTCATTTAACACTGACAATTCATTTGTGTTACCGAGAAAAAGATAACACTATTAATGGAGATTCTTTCTAGCATCTTCTTGATAAATTAGCAGTTTAGAAATTTGCTCTGACCAAAACAAATTACAATCAAGAACTTTGGGTTAACATTTACATACACACCCACACTAGTGGTGTGTGTATTTTCATGAGAATGACATCAACCTTTTTCATTTGAATATCTTTTGACTCTAACCCTTTCAGCATTTAAGTAGATGTAATTGAAAATAGAGAGGTACCTCCTAAGAGCATCTCCAATGTAAAACTCCATATTTTCTTCTAAAATAGAGTAAAATAGAATATGAAGTAAAAATAATCAAACCCTACTCTATTTTTCACTTCATAATGAAATAATGAACAAACAAAAAAGAGATTACTCCATTTATGGAGCAAACTCTATTATGGAGTAAGGTTGAAGTGTTTTTTACTTCATACTTCTTTTCACTTCATTTTAGAGTAAAAAATCGAGTTGGGTTGGAGATGTCCTAAGAATCAGTTTCCGTTTTTCTTTGTGGCTGAGTTCCCTTAAAGCCCGTGCCACTCTCCTCGATGTATCTTCGTCAGGTCTCACCATCAGCTCTTCCATGTCTGCAAACATATGAACGATAAAACCAAAAGAAAATGTGTCTTCTCACAAGTCATACTTCTCACGAAGTAGAATTCTCATAAAATCTTGAGGAGTATCTAGACAGAGACGTGCTAGGGTATCCAAAAAAACTTTCGCCTAAGTAATATAGTGGTTTAAGTTCGCTACTTATTTATTCAACCCGAATCTAATCTTTTAAATTGCTTTTAGATGTTTTTTTCAAATATATATTATAGTTTTATAAAAGAAATTTTATAAAGAGTGTCTCATTTTTATGTTTGACTTAGGTCCCATTAAAACTTCGCATGGCACTGTATCTAGAGATTAACATCCAGAACCAATTAGTTCTCGAGTTAAGAAAGAAAGCGAGAGGCAATTGAGCTACCTCGATAACCTTATCTTGGAGGTCATGGTGAGCATACACTATCATCCTAGAGAACAAACGTCTTGGATTCATCGTTACCCATCTGTTCAAATCTCCATAAACAGCCTATTTTTTTTATTTGGGAGTCCGGAGAGCTGCCAGTTGAGAGTTGTAAATCATCATGAAATACTTTATAACCATTCTACAGACTTAAAAACAACATGTTTTCTCACTCACCATTCTGACAAGATTAAGGGCTTTCTCTCCAGAATTAGAAGAGTCCTTCGCTTTTTAAGCAATTTTAAGTCAACCAGATCATTACAATGTATGTAAATGGCTTTTAAATTAAAGATGGGCCTCATCTGGTCCATCTTTCAGCATTGCTTGCTAATTGTTTATGATGGAAGATGTTTTGACTAATGCAGCGGTTGGAGTTCCTCTGTGACTCAATCTTTGATTATCTCCTTTCCATACGTACCAAGGTGTCTTACAGAATAAATATCGTTTTGTAATTTTTTAATAAAAAAATTATATTGGTTCATTTGTTGTCTTTAATTAAATTTAATAATAATAATAATACTATAGAATTTGATAATTAAATGGAAACAAAATTAACATTTAACTATATTTTAATATGTGTGAAAAACTCTAAAATTATCTAGTTTAAAACGGAGAAAATAACAAACACTAAATTTATCTTTGAGCTGTCTTGGTTTTGCCATCCACTTAATTTATCTTTCCCTAAGGTGAAAATACAAACTTATTTTTATCAGACCAAACATAGTAAACTCTTTACTCTTTGTACATAAGTTATTTACTGTTTTCCTTGTCCATTGCCAGGTTTTTGGAGATGTGATCTAATCTTCAGCTGGTGCGATATTTGTTGACTCGGGCTGAAACAAGTTGCTGCGAGTATAAAATGACTCTTGGGTTGTATGAAAACTCTAAAGACTATTAAGTTTCAACTTGTGAGAGAGTTAGGAATCGGTACTGAGGTAAGGTTGGTAAAGCCCACATTTGAGCGCTAAAATATAGTCTCTATGTTCCTTAATGTTACATATTTTAGAAAATAAAATTGTTTCAAAAAGATATATTTTTTATATTTTCAATGCATATTTTGTTAACTAATAATTACTAATTACAAATTTCAAAAAAACTTAATTTTCCTTTTAGATTTTTTATTGGTCTAAAGTTATTGAAAAAATACAATCACAAAAAACTATGCATTTATTATATGTTTTATTAATATGTGTGAAAAAACTAAAACATCCATGATATTGAAACATAGGGAGTATTATATTTTTGAGGGCTATTATTAAATTGAGAGAATATAGTGGTTAAAACTATCACTTATAACATTGGAAGTACATGCTTATATCATTTACCTTTTAACAACAATATATTTTTAGATGGGTATATTGCTTTTGGGTTTTAGGCGCCAAACTAGACTATGTCGGGCATTGGAGAGAATTGGCAAAATTATGTAAGAAATAACATCTCGGGTTGAGTAAAGTTGAAGGTTTCTAAAATGGTGGAGCATGTTTCACAGTTGAAGTAAATCCTGGTCAAAGAATTGAGTTTTCCTCATACGGAAAAACCCTTTAATAAGGAAGTGACCAAGAATTGGCTTACAAACAAGTCTTGAACAGAAGAGCCTTGACGGCTGAATAAGAGCCTTAACTGCTGAATATCTCTCTTGTATGGATATATAAATTATATTGGACCTATGATCTATTTTTTTTTGTAAACACAAGCAAATTGGTAACTCATTTATTAACTAACTAGATCGTGTATATACAATAAGATGGGCATCACTTTTGGTCTCTCTTTTTAGGTCAAAGTGGCATAACTTTAAAAATGTTTTTAACATCTGATTCATAACATTATTATATTTTAATGATTTATTAATTTTACTTGAACTGATTATTTTTGTGACACCTGAACTGATCATTATAAATTTCAGTATTATATTTCATGTTTTAGAGCATGTGATCGATTATTCTAATTGCATCGATTAGTAGGATTTGGTGTTTTTTTATTGTTGAGTTACCTCTTCAGCCCAAAATTAAAGCACAAAACTTTGACCCAAGAAGCCCAAGAAGAAGAAGTGTGTAGAAGAAGTTGTGGATAAGATCAAGAGAAGATCCTAGAAATAGCTTCACTGGTATAAATAGGAGTATTTAGCTCACTTGTAAAATTATCCCACAATAAGCAAAAACATAATAAATAGAGAGCAGTATTTTAAGAAAGAACTCTTTCTAATAGAGTTATAAATCTCCAAATAGAAAGCTTTAGTAAAAAATCTTTTTCCTAAAATACAAAGATTATCTTTAACACTAGCTGTCCACTTTCTATCTTAACATCTAAGAGAAACATTGTTCGGCTAACTTTTCAACAAGTAGTATCAGAGCCAAGTTATTGTTATCTTTAAAGAAGTGAAGATGGAGGCTACCGTTACCTTTGAAGGTGACATGTTAAAGTTCACCACGGACAACTTCTCTTATTGGAAACCGATGATGGAAGATCATCTCTATTGCAAGGATTTGCAAGGGCCAATTGTCATGAAAGATAAGCCGGAAGTAAAGGATGATAAAGCATGGGAGATTCTCAATAGAAAGGCGGTCGTTGTGATCCGGAAGTATGTCAACCGGTCTCTCATTGAACATGTGTCTACATACACAAATTCCTTTGAATTATGGACAAAACTTGAATCCATGATTCAAAAGAAAACACCTCGCAACAAAACTCTTCTTTTTTCGACGGTTGGTAAAGTTGGAATACAATGATGGACATAGCATGATGAGCACTTGAACAACTTCAAGGGGCTCGTAAATCAGCTAAACAAAGCTTAAATGAAGGTTGAAGATGAAATGCAAGCCCTTATACTCCTTAGTTCACTACCGGAGAGTTGGGACACACTTGTTGTCACTCTAAGCAATTCAGAACCGGTTGGAAAACTTACCATGGAAACCGTCAGTGACATCCTTCTAAATGAAGAAGTTCACAGGAAGGAGCGAGGTTCGAGCTCCTACTCAAAAGCAAACATTGTTGATAGAAAATATAGAGAGGAGACTCGTGTTAACAACAAAATGAGTATGTGAATCTTACAAATGAGGGGGAGCCACAAAGCTATGAGGAGGCTCTAGGCGACACTCATTAAGATGAGTGGGTAAAAGCTATGCAAGATGAGATGTAATCCCTGCAAAATAATCACACCTACGAGTTAATGAAGCTTCCAAAAGGAAAGAGACTTTGAAGAACACGTGGGTGTACCGGTTAAAGTATGAGGAGAGAAGCTCAAATCCAAGATACAAAGCTCAATTGGTTGTGAAAGGATTCAACCATAAGAAAGGCATAGATTTTTAAGAAATATTCTCTCCAGTGGTGAAGATGTCCTCTATGCGAGTTGTTCTTGGTCTAGCATCGACTCTAAACTTGGAGATTGAACAACTCAATGTTAAGACGGATTTTCTACATTGTGAACTCGAGGAGGAGATCTACATGGAGAAACTTGAAGGATTCTAGGTTCTAAGAGAAGAAAACTTGGTGTGTCAATTAAAGAAGAGTATTTATGGACTTAAACAAGATCCAAAGCAATGGTATAAGAAGTTTGACTCTTTCATGGCAGATCATAAATTCGAGAAAACCAAGAATGATCATTGTGTATTCATAAATAGATACGCAAGCGGTGACTTTCTTATATTATTGCTCTAAGTTGACGACATGCTGATTGTGGGAAAAGATCGCGACAAGATAGCTGCATTGAAGAAATATTTGAAAAAGTGTTTTGTAATGAAAGACTTGGGGAAAGCAAATAGATTCTTGTAATGAAGATCACTCGGTATAGACCAAAGAAGATTTTATGGTTATCCCAAAAATATATGTTGAAAGGGTGTTGGAAAGATTCAACATGCACAAAGCAAAGCCGGTGAGCACTCCACTTGGTGGACATTTCAAGCTAAGTTCGAAGAAAAGTCCAACAAGTGAGAAAGAGAAGGAGGAAATGAATACTACTCCATATGCATCATCAGTAGGCAGTTTCATGTATGTTATGGTGTGCACAAGACCCGACATTGCCTATGCAGTAGAAGTTGTGAGTCGCTTTCTAGCCAATCCAGGAAATGAGCATTGGAAAGCAGTTAAGTGGATCCTACACTATCTACGAGGCACAACGAAGAAGTGTCTATGTTTCGGCAATGATAAAGTTGAGTTGAACAATTACACCGATGCATATTGGTCTGGTGATAAAGATTCAAGGAAATCAACATCAGGATTTGTGACTACTTTTTCAGGAGGAGCTGTTTCATGGCAATCAAAGCTACAAAAGTGTCTTGCCTTGTCTACCACGGATGCAGAGTACATCGCAGAAACAGAAGCGTGCAAGGAGATGTTATGGATGAAGAACTTCTTACTTGAGCTGGGAGTGAAGCAAGAAAAGTACAACATGCTATGTGATAACCAAAGTGTTATCCACTTAGCAAAGAATCCAACTTCCACTCTCGCTCGAATCATATCGACATTCAACATCATTGGATCCGAGAATCTCAGTTATGTACACAGAGACGAAAACTGGTCAGGCTTTATGACCAAGGTACTACCGATCAGGAAATTTGAAGATTGTTGTCAGGCATCGGCATGACAACAGTTTTGAGCTAAATCAAGAAGGGGGAGATTTGTTCGGTTTTCTTCTCCAGCCCAAGATTAAAGCACAACTAATCCTTGATCCAAGAAGCCTAAGAAGGAGAAGTGTGTAGAAGAAGTTGTAGATAAGATCAAGAGAAGATTTTAGAAGTAGCTTCACTGGTATAAATACGGGTGTTTAGTTCACTTGTAAAATCATCCCACAACAAGTAAAAACAATAATAAATAGAGAGTAATATTTTTAAAAATAATTCTTTCTAAAAGAGTTATAAATAATCTCCAAATAAAAAGTTTTAGTAGAAAATCTCTTTCTTAAAATATAAAGGTTATCTTTAATATTAGTTGTTCACTTTCTCATAACCTCAAAAAGAAACATTATCTCGCTAACTTTCCCAACATTTATATACATGATGACTATCTAAGACAGAAAGTCGAACTAATCTTCAGCCACTATATAATTTTTGTACTACCATGTAGATCATCTCTTTCAAAGGAGGTTAAACCTAAGAATAGAACCAAACCGACTCCGTTCACAGTTTATCACTGATTCACTATGTCACCATACCTTTACGGCACATAGATTTTACAATTTTCCATGTATAACCTACTTGTGTTTACTTGAAGTAGGTTGAAATCTCTAGACCAATCTGCCCAATTAAACTGTATAATTAATATCATCTAAAACTATTGGAATTAATGAACTTGTGCCTTGATTGTCTATGATTCATGCATTAAAAACGATATGCTCTATCTATATGAATGAACTAGAGTTTCTCTATCCATGAATAAACTAGAGTTAGCTAAGAAACAATAGCAAATAAGAATTAGGAATTAAACTAATGGAATGTATAGTTGAAAATGATAGCATGGTAAGTACACAGAGTTTGTAACGAAAAACCAATGGTTTCTAATTCTTATAGTTGGAAATGAGAGCATGGGAACTAAAACAATGGTTTCACTTTCTATATATACATACATATATGAAGCAAGAATCTCGTTTATGTTTATATTTTAGCAAAAAAAAACAAGAGTGTTGTTTATATTTTGTCAAATATTATTACAATACAAATTATTTCCAATATCACAAAGTAGGACACGTAAAATTAGCAAAAAAATATTTTTAGCTTATATGTATATAGAGATTGGTTTCAAATAATGACTAATAATTGAGCAGAAAAATAAGAGAGACGGAACAAGATACACTTAACACGAGAGTATCCAACATCTGAAATGGTCCAAGGGACCACTAGGAGTAGGAACCACACTTGTCCAAAAATATCCGAAGGTTTGTCAAGTCATTGTCTCTATCACGAGACTATGCATCTATCAAATACCCAATTCGTCCAATGTCCAATTCACTCGACTCTATCTGTCGACCTTTTTGTTCATTTTCATTGTCTCTTTTCACTTTAAGATGTATAGAGGATATGCACAAAATTTTATTTCACCGAATTGTTCCAACATTGAATAATATATTCATTAATGGTGTGTGCAATGATGCATTTACGTACCGTGTTTGTTTTGTTGTGAACACGTAAAAGCGTAAAATACACCACTACTAATAATTTGTGTCGTTTTTTTTCTCACTACATGTAAACATGCTATCCTGATTTGAAGAATTGTTTTCTGACATAAGAAAAATCATTTTTTATCTTTCGAAATTTCAAAAATTATTACTTAAAGTTTGGTAGTTAATATACTTCGGAATTACCATTTAATACTTCTTGTTTTGTTTACTTAAAGTTTGATATAATATGCTTACCATCTAATATTTCAATATTTGTTTTGTTTGCTTTACACTAAATGCATCTTTTTCGTTTGATTTGTTATACACTTAAGATTCCCTAATTTTACTTTTGCATGTTTTAACGATTATAATCAAAATATATAAAAAGAAAATGTTTATCCTGATAAAATTACGTTGGATTTTCTTATACCCCTAATGTAAGAATTAGCTTCGAATGTTTAAACTTCTAACTCTGATAGATTGATGGAACCAATCATTTTCAGTAACCCCTCTTTTTGTTATATGTACTCCTCAAGGCATGTCTTGCTCACTAATAACTGTCTTATCAATTAATAAAAAACTTGCTTTGCGACAACTTCACGGATAAAGTTGCTTTGTCAAGAAAATATAACTAAAATAGCATTAACAACAAATTACAGTTTTCCTTGGAATCACTCAACCAAACCCAGAGAAATAACAAATATATTAACAGTTTCTATTATATTTCAAGAAAATTCCTCATGTATTATTTTATAATAACTTTATAAGTTATTTTTAATTTACTGAAATTTTTAATTATATGTTTGAAAGATTAACTTCATTACTTCATGAGCGATTAGTGGAGCTTTAGCAATTGTCTTTACCTTTAGTTTCTATCTACAATCACAAAATTTATTACTCATGCTTTATTTTGTTTTCAAAGCTAAAGCCAAAAAGTAAATAAATAACTATAGTATCCATGTCTTCTAAAGCAAAGAAAACATTGTCACAGAAATATCTTTCATCTTTATTTTACTTTATCATTCAGTTTTTATAGTTACATTACAGATATAATTCTATGAACTAAATTCTACAAAAAGAAATTACAGGTACAATTTTCAACCAATCATTCCGTTTTCACTTTTTAAAAATTCCGTACTCAGTTATTAGTTTGTTTTTACATCACTTATTAGTTTGTATTTATAGTGCACATTGATAATATTTTCTCTGTTTATAAATACATTAATTTTATAAATAATTTAATTTATTTTAAATACTGGTTGAACATGTATAACTAATAAGAACATAAATACATATATTTCATTTTTATTTTCTTATGTGAACGAAACGGAAGGAGTAATAAGCATACACATAGTTTCCTTACATTATGTAGTTTTAAAAAAAAAGTAAAAAAGGTGATATTTTTCCTTTTTCTTCTCCGAAAGCAACAAATTGGCCGTTAATTAACGCCAACACGTAATCGCGAAGGAGAACGACCGTAGTTCTGGATAATATGGACACATGGCACCGTCTGATTCAAGTTAGCGCACGAATGGAATATCATAGCATTGAGCGAGCAACCGCGTAGCCGCGGAACGCGCAGCACTTGCGTTTAGTAAGTAGCTTTACACCGACTCAGCTTCGCAATCATTGAAATTTTGTAGTAACGTGTAAAAGATAACTTTTCATGAGGATATAAAATAACCTAATCTTTTTTGGACAAATAGATGAGTTAATTAGAAGATATACATTCACAATATCTTAATTTAAACTGCTAGATTCAATGTCAGATTAAATAAATGTTAAGAACTTTGAACTATAATTTACTAAAATATTATTAGTACTTTATTATTGTGAAACCACAATAAAACAATACAGAGAACCAATGGGTTTAGCAAACACTTTTTACTTTATTAAAAATTGCCTAGATAATTTATAGACTTGTTTGTTCAGCTTTACCTAAAACTAGTTAATGCGGTAACAATTGCTGCTGAAAGATTCCTTATATAATACACTTGATCCCATAGTTCTTTTATGTATGATCTACACGTACCTAAAACTCTTGTCCAAAGAATTATGGATATGGACAACTTCCAGATTAACAAATACATTTTCTTTTTTTGGAATTATTTTTTTATTTTCAAGGCATAAATTTGTTCCTCAAGTTTATCTTCTTATCTTTTCTCCACAGTATAAACTTGCTCCTCAAATTTATCCCACGCTAGCTCAGCATCATGCATCCATATGGTCTTCATCATTCTGCGTACATTTTGTATTAACGACAATGTATTTAGCATCAGTGATTTTGTCGCCTAGTTAATCACGAAAGACTAGTGGCATGTACAAGCTCTCGCTTGCATCTTCATATTCAATACAAAAATTTATATTTAAATTTATGTTTTCATAGTTTCATTCCACACTAATTTATATGCTAACTATTTTCGAATAGTTGAAATTATTTTCTGCTAATGTGTGTATATCACAAATTTGGAAACAAATGTATGAAAATTATGTCTTTTCCAAAATTAAAAGTAGAAAACATTGAAAACTATACTTATATTTTACCGTGTTTCTAATAATTGTGAAAATTCCCTAAACGTCATTTATGAGGAACTTTGAATCAAATGAACTACTAATGTTACTAATTAATTACATACCCACACGGAATATCCGATTATTATATGGCAAATTGATGTGTAAGTGTATATAAAGACTTGCGCAGTTTACGATAATAGTCACATCCTTAATGATTAATTAATTAATTAATTATTACATCGAACCCCTTGACTTCACTCAAACACATTCACGATGAGGTCATCTGATGCAACACATGATATTAATACTTACACGTATACATACATACATACGTGCAAAACATTAGATTCACTTTGCGATGTCTAGATCTATATAAAGTCCATTCTCCCGTAGTTGTGTCTTCTTGTCCTACCTTCCCCTTACGTACGTTCTTTGGCAAATCATCAATGTCGGAAGAGTTTCAAGAATCCGAGATTATATTCTCCGATGAATTTTACACAAACAAGAGTAGCAACGACGAGAAAAACAAAACAAAGCCGACGTTGATGGAGAGAAAGTCATCTCCGGTGATAATTCCGTCGAGAAGTATTTTCCGGCGTGCTGAGGAAGAGGAGGAAGAGGAGGAGGAGGAGGAGGAGGAGGGAGAAATCACTCCGCCACATATCATTATCGGAGAAAGAAAAATGGAGGCGCAAATGGCGTTTTCATTTTGTACCCTCAAAGGAAGAGAGTTGAGTCGTCACCGTAACTCCGTTCTTAGGATGACCGGTTTTTTGGAAGTCTGAATAATTAAAATCAGAATCTGTCCGGTTTAGTTTGCCAAGATTTATATCGAATTTATTCCTTTGAGGTGTATAAAACCGCTTTGAAATTAACGAACCAATGCATCAAGATTTTTTTTAATCTTTTTAATTGGTGAAGGAAAAGTTTCACGTATATATACTTCCCATATTTTTCATATGGTAAGATGTTAAAATTAATAATTATTATTTCTGTTAAGTTATTGCTTGGTTTCTTGAGAAGAGGTAAACCAATAAGAATCAAATAAGTATTATTTTAAATTGAGTTGTATATGGGTTTAATTTGCTTGTGAAGTAATTGGTTTCTTGGCTTGTAGATTTTGTATTTGGTCCACATCTATGGGATTCTGCAATTTGCTTGCTAACATGAACCGTAAAAGCTTTGTTTGCTATTGTGAACAACTCATCCTGGGGAACGGATATTAAATTAAATAAAGGATTTGTTTAAATAAACCAAATTGATACCTTAAAAATAATTTGACTTTGGGTTGGGTATATGCAGATGCATGGTCCAAATATATATATTAGTCTAAAGATGTAATCGGGAATATAGAGATCATGAAAATGAAAATGGTGAACCACTCAACTAGGGATCGCTCTTGAGCTATCCTTCTTTGCTATCTTTAATTAGCTTTTTTAAAAGATTAAGTTTAGAATATGTTGTAACTCAGTTTTTAGAAATATAACAAAATTGAAATTTGTTTGAATAAAAAATGCGCATATATTAAAACATACAAAATGGATATGGCGGATACTGTATAACATTATGAATACATTAAAAAGATTAATGACCTTCGACAAATATAGAAACTGATGAACTCCTATTAAACCATGTACGTGCACCAACTCAAGTTAAGATAGACTCGGTATTAAATTCAGTTTTGGTGAGGGTACGTAGATCATGGTCCGACAATCTTTGTATCAGATTTTATCATATGTAATTGATCATTACATAAATTAAAGTTTGGTTAAAAATAAACAATTCTCTTACAAAATAAATTTTGGTCAAAAGTAATTATAAATTCTTGTCAAAGTTTAGTCTTGGTCAAAAAGATAAATGGTCGCTTCAGCTTTGTGATAAATTTTGTAGTTAATATAAAAATTAAAGGCAATATTTATTCACACTAAGCCTAAAACGTTTTTGACATTTCCAAAGATATATAATTTTCTTTCCTATTTCAACTTTGTGTGCAATAACGACAATCTCTTTCACTTTCTCAGATACTATTCGTTATTTTTTCTTTAAAGAATACACATATAGTAGAGTCTTTAAGTTTCTTTTCGAGTGATGCGAAAAGGAAAAAAAATTATTTGTACCAAAGGAATTTAATTGTTGTTCAGTCGTAAGAGAATATTTTTTAATTTAAGAAATAGATTTGACTCTGCCAAACCCTATAGTTCATTTCCTTTACTTTACGGTATTTATATATATAATATATATATATATATCTTTTATAAAATATTTTGATATTGTGCCCTCGTAGAAATTAATGTTGTACATTTCTAATTTTTTTAACCATTGTAAAATTCTAATTCAAAAATTGTTTATTGTTTTTATACTCTTAGAGCAGGATTATCCGGGATTTTTAAAAGGGTTCTTGCACTGTTCGCGGGCCCCACTGACACGTGGGGCCCGTTAACAGTGCAAGAACTACTTCTTAAAACTACTAAATAAGAACCGTTTTTGGAGGGTTTCTTACGTGGCGGTCCGCGATTGGTTCGTTTTTAATTTTTTTTTAATCAGCAAAAAAAAAATTAAGAACCCCAGATGGGGTTTTAAGGGATAATGATGCCCTTAAGGCATGTTTATCCAAGGTTCTTAAGGGGGGTTCTTGCATTGTTTGCAGGTTCCATTGATACGTGGAGCCTGCGAACAGTGCAAAAATCATCTCAAGCTCCACTGACACGTGGCGGCCTGTGATTGGTTCATTTTTATTTTATTTTTAATCATAAAAAAAAATTAAGAACTCTATTTGGGTTCTTGGATTAAAGATGACCTTATCAGTCTAAAAATTGTGAAGTTGTGTTTGGTCGTAAGAACATGTTCTATATGATATAGTTATGTAAGTATGATTTAATCAATTTAAGATAAATCCAAAGAGTAATCGATGATATTATCCTTAACCTTATGCAAATTATTGTGTTATTTTGCATTTGTTATTCCTATAGAAAATATTTTTACTTGATCTGATACTTGTCGAATTTCTTCAACGAGATTTTAGAGATAGATAATTTATTTTTGATAACTTTTGATAAGCTTTTTGAGTTTGATTTTTGATTACCATGGAAAAAACTGTTTCTAAAAAATTGCATATTTAAATTTTCAGAATATGCTTTTTAATAAAACTATTTTGGGTGATATGCAATTCAAATATCTATTATTCAAAACTGTTCATATATGTTCTTTGAATTGCAGCTTCATTGTCTTTATGTTAAATTAAATAAATATAATTTATTCAATTGTAAAACTTTAATTGCAGCTTCATTCACTACA